>JAZGTI010017839.1:0-11971 GCA_036877585.1 Botia kubotai | reverse complement strand
AGACTAAAGCTGGAGAATCTCCAGCAGCTTTGAGACTCTGAGGAAGAGTTTCTCACCCGCTTCAGTCTGTTGTGGATCAGCGTCTGGAAAACTCCGGATACAAACAGGGCAATTCCCACTATGAGCAGGATGGCGCTGAGAATCCCACTGCTGTACATGCAACAGCTGCTTCTACCCATGATGATGCTGCAGAAGAAACAGGTCTGATTTCTGCTGCTTCAGTAAGTTTGTTCTGCACACACAGACACCCAGAGCAGATCTGCAGGAGCTCCTGAAAGACTTTCAGATCTTCCAGCCTGATCACGCTGCAGCAGATCGAGTGACTCCTCTGTTACAGTATTCACTCCACACGACTGAAGCCAGTCCAGCACATGGCTCTGTATTTCAATGAATGACTGTGGTGTGGGGGGGCATGTCACCACCCACCACAGCAAACAGGAGGAGCCAAACTCTCTGTGTATGTGTGTGTGTGTGTGTGTGTGTGTGAGACACAGAGAAAGAGGGAGGAAGAGAGTGACAGATAAAGAGAGAGAGTGAGAGAATGATTGAGAGTGAGTGGGAGAGTCGTGTGGGGTTGGATGTCTCTCACTGGGTTCAAGGTGACAGTTGTGTTTCATTGTTTCAGATGGACCTGACGGGACCTTTTGTTATGAGTACATTCACAAATCTCATAAAAACACAAAAAGACAATTATTACATACATTTGATCAAATTACAAGAGAATAAGATTAAAGGGTTGTAGCTTTTTACAATGACATAATCTAAACATACAATAACTGAAACAAAATTATGTAAAAAAATAAAAAAATATTGTCAGAAAAACACTAAACAAGCTTTTCCTCTTTGTTTTACTGTCCACTGGAAACTTGTCAAGATATAAAAACTCTTAAATATTGAAAAGAAAACCCTGAAATATTTGACAGCGAATGATCTATAACAACAGGCCTGTTTAACAAAAACTCCAGCTAGACTAAACAGCTGCAAAACTCGTAAACCAGCGTGTGGTAGCTGAGAAGTGTGACCCCCATAACTCTATTAACTCATGTGCTCAAAGTAGAAAGTTCTTACATTTCTTGACCTCTGAGCACTTAATGAAACTTCATAAGTCAGTTTTCTGAGGGTCTTTATTAATAAATATGGGAAGTTGACATTTTCATGTGATGAGGAAACATACACATTTAAAGCTGGCTTCTGAATACTGGACACAGAGGTCAGTAGAGGACATCTGAGAGAGAGAGAGAGAGAGAGAGAGAGAGAGAGAGAGAGAGAGAGAGAGAGAGGAACTTATCCTTTAACTCAGTGTAGAGAATGTCTGTCAGATAACTGTATGTGCAGGTCACTAAGCAAACACACACTCTAACGGCCACACGCCTGGTGATATTAAAACACAGCCCTGATCATAAACCAATATAACATCACACACACACACAGTCATGTTTACTTATCTATCTAAATTGGGACATTCCCTAGACTTCTGTTGTTTTTGCGCACAGCTAGTTATAAACAATATAACCTAAACCTAACCCACACTTTAATCCTAACAGAAGCTAACCCTAACTTTCCTAACAGAAAACTCTCTGTATTTTTACAATTTATAAAAACTTTATTTACTAGTTTTCTCTATTTTTACAGTGTTTTTACAACTAATAACGATACAACACATGATACAATATCTGTATGATACAACACATGATACAATATCTGGTTTAGTTTATCATTGCATGAATTCAATGAGATCAGGTGAAGTATTGTCCAGAAAAACAGAGAACTTCACAGCTGAACACAGTTAAAACATTCCTGAACACCATGAGACTCCGTGGTTACTTATGACCTCCATACAGCCCATAATAACATACGGCTCTCTGTGAAGGGTGTGTTGGGGGTGGTGATTTGAACCGGATTTTTGAGATCTGCTACACCTCCTGCTGGTGAGACTTTAGATCTGTGTTTCATGTCAGTGTTGCAACAGAAAACTGTGATTTCACACTAGAAAAAAACACTCAGTTGTTTCTTTAATCACAGCTATAAACTATTAATACAGACTCGGTCATTGTGAAATCTCCTTCACATTTATATTCAAATCTAAATGGAAAGGAAGAAGATCTGTGAACTGTTTCATTGTCTGGATTGAGTCGCTCTGCTCTGTTTAAATAATGCAGATCCGTTGTCATGGGTTCTGCTGGGAATGCCGTCCAGCTTCTGTGGCAGAGAGGCCTCATTGAAGTCCTGTATACAGTCCACTAATGTGATCTTGGGGAGGGAACTGACCCGCACAAATGTGTGTGTGATTGGGATTCTTGATCATGTGAGAAACCTTCAAACACAATTTAAACGCAACATTAATTAGAACTTACTATCTCTCAGTCTGTCTGTCTGTCTGACTGGCAGTTTGTATAGCAGACCATATCACTCCACCTCCTCAGTCCAAACAAGAATCCAGGGCCCAATTCTGAGTCCCTCTGAGAACAAAACTCAACGAACAAGTTATACACTCCTGCTGTGTGTGACAGAGGCCCTGATTCTCCGTTGTAGCTTCACAGCACACTCCTGACCATGTTTATTACACATAAGCATTCACACATTTACTGCCTGTCTGTATCTATAGACACTGCACAACAGTGTAAGTGTACAGTGTACAGAGTTTAACATGAGGCAGAACAATGGGAGTTATACAGCAGATGATTGTTTTCATCATCCTGATTACATCACAGAGCTCAGTGTGTTAATCAGGAGCACAATGATGCTCGAACCATCAACAGGGCAAGATCAAAGGCCACAGCAGCAAGAATGTAACAACAATGGACATTGGTGGACCCCTGTGTTGGAGGATGGGGGCCTCTGTAGCATTTTGTTGGGTTAGTGACAAAAAGATCCACTGTTATGTTTTGTTTTTGGGAGGAGGCACGTTTGTTTGACTCGTTTGTGATCGTGAAACAACAATGAGGTTCAGGGGCCCCTGTGCTCCTCCAGAGTTGTGTATGTGAGCGGTCTTACTGCTTTGGGTCCCCAGGAGTCTGGGGCCCTTTAAAGTACCAAATAAATATAAACTCATCTGAGCATCAGTGTGGAGTTTTCCTGGACTAAAATGTCTCACACCCGCAACTCTACAGAGAACAATACACACACACAGGGTGTGAATTATGCTAAAGCGTCTTGGGGGTCCAGCAGGGGTTCCTGAAGGTTAATTTTGGAACGCGTTTCCCGCAATTGAAAAAAAAAAACAATCATGGGAAAACGGCAGTATGTATAGAATATATATATATATATTCTCTCTCTCTCTCTCTCTCTCTCTCTCTATATATATATCTATATATCTCTATGTGTATATATATATATATATACAGTACTGTGGTGAACAAAACAAAAACCTATACAGCAACACAAACAGAACATACATGCAAACAAGTGGATAATATTTTTTCCTTTTCAAAGGCACAATCCACCTGAGATATTCTGAACTCTGTGAAGCTCCTTATGAACTGGTGACATCACTAGTCTACTCATAACTGTAATTAATACCTGAATGAAAGATGATTCATAAAGAATCATTACATTTTACATTTTAAGAAAAGAGCCGAGAACTTCTCTTATAAAGAACGTATGTATTATAAATATGATATAGATCAACATTTATACACTACTATGTTAAGACCTTCATCAGAACAGCTGACACGGAACAGCAACAGAAGTAAAAAAAGAGTCTAAGATAACAAACACAATCATGAGCAGAGCAGGAAAGACTCAGTTCAGAGACTCTCTAGATCCGCAGGAGATCAGAAGAACAGAGAACTTCCTTTTCACAGGTGACCAGAATCAAAACATTCCTGAACACCACCAGACTCTGTTACCATGGTTACCCGTGACCTCCATACAGCCCATAGTAACATACAGCTCTCTGTGAAAGGTGTGTTAGGACCAACTGACAATGAATGTTCTAGCATTGATCTATGTACTAATCAAATCTGAATCAAAGCATGGATACATTATGACTTTCTGCCCGAGAGAAAATCAACAGAAACTCTTTTTTTTTCAGCAGCAGTTAAACACTGAACTGTGGGCACAGGATTTTACTGCATTTAAAAATCTTCATTTTACAACAGAGCAGTGATGAGACTGCCCCCTACTGCACAACAGCTGCGTTTACACTGTCAGATTTATTTGTTCATACACATGAACGGTCATACTAAACCTTATTGCATTATTTTTCTGTAACATTTAGACTGTTTCAAATCCTCCCAGGATGCACCTGGTGATGAGAGAATGATCTGTGCAGAGCTGAAATCTAGACAAAAAATAAAAAATATCTGTCAGTCTGTCTGTGTGTGTGCGTTTGTCTTTCTGTCAGTCTGTCTGTGTGTGTGCGTTTGTCTTTCTGTCAGTCTGTCTGTGTGTGTCTGTCTGTCTTTCTGTCAGTCTGTGTGTGTGTGTGTGTGTGTCTGTCTGTCAGTTTGTCTGTGTCTGTCTGTCTGTCTGTGTCTGTCTGCCCCTCTAACCGTCAGTCTGTCTCTCTGAACTTGGATGATGTATGAGGTAAACCAGTATAAAAAACTCATGTACTAATGCTGCTGCTGTCAGATGACTTCAGTGTTTAGTGGATGTTCTACAGTGTTCTGCTCTTCATTACTTGATTTGTCTGTCAAACACATTCAGTTCTGATATGATTTTGGTTTGAGTCGCTTTAAAAAGTGACGTGGAGTCGTCCTATTTTCTGCGGGTAAAGTGTCTGTGTTACAAGTTACTGACCTTTGAATCTCTTATCAGCTGTTAGTCAGAGTTTATATAGACTCCCTGCAGCTCACGGATTCATTCACATTCAGCTAAAGCCTTCAGGAACATGCTGACAGTAAACAGCAGACGGCTAATCCTCACCACACTGCTCTGTCTGCTGCTTCTACAGGTTAGAATTCAATAAGAATCAATGCTACAGTACAAACACTGAGCTCTGTGTTTGGACACTTGTCATTCACGTGCGCGCGCGCGTGTGTGTGTGTGTGTGTGTGTTTATAGCTTTACATTTGCAGGACAAAATGTAGAGTAACAAATTTCACATCTTGAAAAATCAAATCAGGCTTCTTTATTTGATTTATTGAACCAACAACTGAAAGATTGAACAGGTTAATTATTAAATACTAAACTAATAGTTGTTAACAGAGATGTCTACAGCATCAGCTAGAGTCGCTCGTCTACAGCATCAGCTAGAGTCGCTCGTCTACAGCATCAGCTAGAGTCGCTCGTCTACAGCATCAGCTAGAGTCGCTCGTCTACAGCATCAGCTAGAGTCGCTCGTCTACAGCATCAGCTAGAGTCGCTCGTCTACAGCATCAGCTAGAGTCGCTCGTCTACAGCATCAGCTAGAGTTCTCAGCCGGGTGGTCGCACATAATTTCGATTAGGATGTATCTAGCAGAAAGAACAACTAAATGTTAAATGTAAACAATAAAGTGTAATTAACCTTACTTCCAGGCTGTTAGTACAGTAAAATACAGTAATTAAACAGAAAAGCAATAAACAGGCTTATCAACTTTGACTGTAAAAGGGCAGAGGAAAGTTTTCTGTATCTGTAGGACGTCAACAGTTTGTTCACCTATAACAAGAGCCAATCGCAGTGTGTATGTGTGTGTGCAGAGAATTACTGACTGTACATCATTTAGAGAAATCAGTCTGTCTCCTCAGCTTGTGTTAATATTTTTCACATGTTGGTCCGTTGCAGTTCATGCAAAAAATGCTTGTTTTCTTTACTTTTGTACAGTAAACAGTATTTTTACCATGTTGATGTCTAATGCAATACCTGAATCTCTCTCTCTGTCTCTCTGAAGGTTGAGTCAGCACCTGTGGACAGCAGCTGGGCTACCGGGCTGATCCATCGTGCCAAGCGCTCGTTACTATGGCGATGGAACACTCTAAAACCTGTTGGTTCTGGATGCAGAGACCATTACGAGTGTGGAACAAACTACTGCAGGTGAACAATGCAAACAGAATCGCCAGAGACCCTCTGCTACAATAAACATGTGGAGAAATAGACTCTACATATACTGGAATTACCTATATTCACAACTGTAATATATCAAGTTATTTAATTCCTGCATTAATAATATGAAATCATGTCTGGTGACCGTGTACCACTTGAGATTGTGTCTTGTAAATATAATCACTCAGCTGTGTGTTGTGTCTACCATTCTTAACAATTAAAGTTCTCAGTGGTGCCTTAGAAGAACCATTTAGTCAAAGGTCCTTAAAAGAACCTTTTCTTACCATGTTATAGTCTAAAGAACCTTTTCCACCACAAAAACTCTTTGGAGAAACAGTAAGGGTCTACTGATGTTACAAGGTTCTTTAGAAAATCATACAGCCAAAATACGTTCCTCTATGGCCTTGTGAAGCAAGAGTGCTCTCATACATCATTATATAAATACACAGACCTGATCCTGAACAGACAGACAGCGGAACAGAAGTGTTTCTCAGAAAAACATTACACACTGTGAAACAGGAAATGATGTCAGCACAACATGGTTTCCACTTTCATTGTCCTTTATGTTCCTCTGTTTCAGGAAACATACATGTTCCTTTAAAAATCAGCCTGTGTATGACTGAGAACGTTCCTCTGAATTGAGAGAGCAGAAGAAAACGACAGAAGACCATCAAATCTAACAAACATCAGAAGCTTCAGAAATCTGACAGAAAACATCCAGCTGACTTTTAAACCTGCAAGATCTCACAGAGAAGCTGTCTGGCTCATATTTCACCTCAAAATAAAAGAAATGTTTTTTTATTACAGTAATAAAAATGGCTTCAGTTAACATGATGTTAACAGGCTTCAGTTTCTTTAGGAAAAACTACATTTTGAGTTGCCAGGTGAATGAAAGCCTGAACAGACTTGCATTAACACAGTTGCAGATCTTAAAGTATTAACCGTATCCATAGTTACAGTATCCATAGATTTCATTTCACGTTGAGATGTTTGATCTGATAAAATACAAACATGAATTTTAAAAGAATCTGCAGCAAAATGATTTGATTCAGCTGTAGTTTCCGGACAGACTTTATTTATTTTGTAAATATCAAACACTTGACATGCTGTACTGTGTACTTTCTGTCTTTTGTGGCATTATTTTGTTACACTGACAGTGCAATATTTATTAAGAAAAATAACAAACTCAGACATGCTGAAATAAATGGATGAGAGAAATGCTGAAGTCCAGTGTGAGTTGAATGAATTGTTGGGATGCTTTAAACATAAAATCATGAATTTCAGAAGCACATCACAGTCTGTGTCGAACTGAATTTAGGCCAAAATGACCCAACACTGTAATACTGTTAATGCTTTACAAACCTAAAACCACACCAAAACATTCAGAACTATATCAACAACATCCTAACATGCTAACACACAGTGGTGTGAGTGTCGCAAGATTCCTGGAAATATTTCCTTTGAAATATGTTTATAATCTTTTATACATTCCAATTGACAGAAATACAACCATGCTGCACATGTTGAGTTATATTCATCATCCTTTAAAATGAGCAAAAACATCAGAAACAAGAAACATTGAAACAATTCCTGACTGATCAGTGCACATGAACGAATAAATGAATAATTGAATGAATGCAGGAAACATAATATTAATGTATATTTATAACCTCCCAACATTGCAGTAATACTTTCCCAGAGGAACATCATTCACTCTATATTCCACTCTATATTCTCCTATAAGTTAAAACATAATGAACATTAAGTGTTATGAAAGTTGTTTTGGGGTTGTCTATGAGTTCTCAGAGGACACAGATTATGACCTGTTGATTCTCTTCAGTCTTATTAATGTTTGTGAAAGAAGCTAAGAGACAACGCGTGTTTAATCACGGCAGCGGATCAGCTGCAGTGAGACTGTCAGTCGCAAAACTTATCCACAGTGTGTTAGTGTGTCACTCACTACATAAAGAGTTCATGTCTCACTGGTGTAGCAGAATGAAGCTTGCATTGATTGTGAGCTGATCTGTGAACAGTGTGTTAGTGTGTCACTCACTACATGAAGAGTTCATGTCTCACTGGTGTAGCAGAATGAAGCTTGCATTGATTGTGAGCTGATCTGTGAACAGTGTGTTAGTGTGTCACTCACTACATGAAGAGTTCATGTCTCACTGGTGTAGCAGAATGAAGTTTGCATTGATTGTGAGCTGATCTGTGAACAGTGCGTTAGTGTGTCTGTGCTAGTGTGTCACTACATTACTGCATCACAATGTTATTAGAGTTGTTGTCAGTGCTGATGTGTAGAGGAGAAAGAAAAACTCTGTCAATCTGTGTTGTGTTGCGTCGTGTCACATACAAACGTTTCTTTCCCAGATATTTATGTTTAGTGCATGAAACTTAACAAACAAACCTGTAAAATATTAGATGTAACTGAAAACAGCTTCCCAGGCATCAGGTTCAACTCAGCCAGTGACCCGAGACAAACTTTGTACTTTGATTGGTGTGATGTTGAACAGAGGTCAGAGTTTCTGTGTGTGATGTAAAATGAAATCTACCTCATAGTGTAAACACATGTTAGTTGCTCTTGATATTGTGCTGTGCTGAGTTTATGATGACAGGAGTGGCTGACGTTCTGCTTCAGAGCTCTGAAAACAGACCAACACACATGAATCAGTTTAAATCAGAAAGGCAGACAGACAGAGACAGACAGACAGACAGATAGACAGACACACAGACAGAGACAGGCAGACAGATAGACAGACACACAGACAGGCAGACAGAGACAAAGAGACAGACAGAGAGACAGGAAGTGAGATAGACAGAGAGACAGACAGAGACAGAGAGATAGACAGAAAAAGAGAGAGACAGAGACAAACAGACAGACAAACTTCTTGTGGACAGATTTTAAGGCAGTATGAAAGGAAGACAGAACACACTCTAGGGAATGTAATGATGAAAGAAACGAGAGAAACTTTGACTATAAATATAATTGATGCTGACAATTATTAATAGTTCAATGAATTCAAATGGACTATTTGTCCAATACTCTTGCTGTTTATGTTCTCAAGAATATAACAGGCAAACTGTTGAAGTGAAGGTTGAGTCTCATTTCTATTGGTTAACAGCATTGGTGATGTTTCCTGTAGCTCAGTGGTTAGAGCATGGCGTTAACAACGCCAAGGTCATGGGTTCGATCCCAGGGATTGCACATACTCAATGTATAGTGATCAATGTGTAGTATAATGCAATGTAAGTCGCTTTGGATAAAAGCGTCTGCCAAATGCCTAAATGTAAATGTAAATGATGTGACAGAAAGGAAGTGACATCACAAATGGACTGATGCCGTGACAAAGCCTCACCTGTGGTGCTTTCTGCTGGCACATGAGCACTATGAAGATGACGCCAAGTAAGATGCCCAGACCAATCACGATGAAGGGGATGTTGATGACAACATTAGCCTCGGTAATGACCGCTTGCAGCTTCTTGGCAGATTCGTCATCAATCACGACACTCTGAGAAACATGATTTTTAGAACATAAGAAGGCCTGAGAGAAACGTAAACAAGAAAAAAACACTTTTATATTTCCTGTTTTGTTTCTCTGTAGCTCTTGTCTACATTCTGTCTGTCTGTCTGTCTTCAATCCCCCAATGAAACTCAAAAATCATTTTTTTCCACTCAAACATTAAAATTCATCTAAAGTTCTAATATCTCAGGCAGAAGATTAAAGAACAATCACTTTTTGAACCTGCAGCCTTCTGGTTATCAGTTTGTGTAGCCAGACTGCCTGCATGGCCCAAAGTATACCTCGATTTATAAGCGTATGTTAGCATACACATGCACTTGGCCGTGTGTACAAACACAGGAGGTTGAAGCATGCATGCTACAATCACTCCTAACCTGCAGGAATATAAATATGTCAATCTTTAAAAATGTAAAGCCACTAAACTGTTAAACTGAGTCCCAGAACCTGCATAAAGCCTTTAAACCTGAATGTAACTGGAGTACAGTGAGATAAAACAAACAGCAAGAATTTGTGTAGTGTAAATAAACTCTGATGTGAGCCAGGCGTCATCAGTTTTCTGTGCAATATGCATGAGACAGTCAGTGAACAGACGGGCAGTCTGTGGGCGGAGCATCTGAGGAATATCTTTATCTTTAAACAGGCCACATCATCAGGGCACATGGACAAGTTTCAGCTGAGAGATTTCCAACAACCAAGAGACTAATTAATCAATCAACCTTATGCAACCACAAGAATCTCTTTGGAAACATGTCTCTCTGTTTCTGTAACTCTGTCTATCTCTGATTGATCAATGATCATTATAAATATGAATCAGCTGGACTGAGATTCAGAGCAGGTCAGATCTCTCAAGATCGCATCAGATATGATAATACAGATTTCTGAGGCAAACGTGAAATAAAACTGTGTTTAAATATTGATAATATTACAGGAACTTTACCCTAGAAGCCCACACATGACCAAAAAACTTCTCCCTTTTTGATCATTGCCATTTGCTTAAATACAGGCATGTCACGTAGAGTGAATGTGACTGCTCAGCGTGAACAGCGCTTAAACCTTCTTCTCCCTGAACTTTACATTCATTCTTGACACGCAAACAAGACAGAAATACTTTATTTCAGTGTTGTGATGTAATTCAGATGAAAACAGGGGGCATGGTCTGTTTTTTCACTGGGAACTGAACTGGGCTTTAGAAAAGGTTAATGGCTCAGGCTCCACCCAAACCATCAGAGTGACCTCATGAGAGAAGGTCGGCCGTTTGAGAGGGGAAATACATGTACAGAATATTTAATAAAAGATTGAGGGTACATGAATGAAAACGACATGCATGGATAAATCTTTCATAATTCACACTGCAATGTTGTATAAAAAAAAGAAGTCGATTTTGAATTGATGGTAACTGTTTATTTACCTCATTAATGTACATCACAGGATACACCAACGTCCTGATGTTCCCTGTTTGGCTAAAACAAACAAACAAACAAACATTTCTGACATCATTGCAGTTAAGAGTGAGGAAACAACGAGTTTCAGAGAAATACACACACTCACAAATAAGGAAATATTTGTGATATATCTTGTTAAATTAACCACCCCACAGACACACTCACTCGCACACTCACTCGCACACTCACTCGCACACTCACTCGCACACTCACTCGCACACTCGCTCGCACACTCACTCGCACACACTCTCTCTCTCGGTTTAGTGGTTCTGTGGGGACGTCTGCGATGTGCTGATAATTTTAGCAGTGGAAACATGTTTTCCATTCACACAGTCATGAGGGAGATGTATGTGCTGTGTGATGCTTGACACTCAGATATATATATATCACACTTCACAAGCCAAAGCCAACAAACTGTCGGGTCAAGCGGGAAATTTGGCAGCATTGCTTCTTCAGTGACCTCACAGGAGCACCTGACCCCCCAAACCCCACCCCATATGTACCGAACATGTAACTGTCAATCATAAGAGCTGGACTGACCGCTTTCAGGTCAACAGACTTGTGTAATAAACCTCCTGTAACCTGTGCTGGGCGTCCACACAAACCTCACCCAATCAGAAGCAGATCTGTGTCAGCACAAACCAAACATCACATCAAACCTTCTAGATGAACTCTGAATAAATACAATGCTGTGATCGGTGTAGAAACTGTGAATGAAATCATTATTTAGCCCAAGAAACTTAGTGCTGCAGTAAAAAAACTGCCACCAAGATCCCAAACAAACCACAGAACCTGAAAGTGTTAAACCAGGACCAGCAGAGATCAGATCAACCTGCCCCAGACTGATAACTCACTGTTTAACCAACCTGAACATAATCCCACTTTACACTGTCCTATATCTGTACAGACTTACAGAAACTCTCTTAACACACTTACAAACACAAACCTGAATCAGTCTCATCTGCAGGACGAGTGACACACTGTTTAACTCTGAATCAGTCTCATCTGCAGGACGAGTGACACACTGTTTAACTCTGAATC
>JAZGTI010017838.1:0-11971 GCA_036877585.1 Botia kubotai | reverse complement strand
GTTATGTGTCTGAATATATTTATTTATCTGTGGAAGTCGCAGGACCATAAAATTGTCGTTCAATCATCGCATTTTGTCCGAATGCAATGATAGGATGTCCCACTTGCTTGTCAAACCGTATGTGTTCCTGTTTATTGGAGGAGGCGTGGCTTTTGGAAAGCGCTCTGATGGCAGGGAGCTTATGCTTGCAAAGCTAGCTTGGTACCGCTAGCCTCTCTGAATTTGCCTACACTACCTTTAAAACGACTGTATTCCAAATGTCACTCGCGTAAATTGACAAGCACTTATGTTGAGCTTTGATATGCACAATAAGACCAGGGCGATGCGCGATGGCTCGTAAGAGCATTAGCTTTCCTTTACATGTAAGCATGATACACAAGTGTATTTCATTGCAGGTTTACAAATACAGTGCATAATAACCACAGATGGCTTCGTGCTTACACATGTCAAGTGTTTCACATCTGCGTGTCTCCTGATGCTAATTAGAAGTGAATGCTAATTGATGCTTAGCGGAAAGATGTTGCGCGCGGGAAGCTTTCAGGTGTATTTCTTGCGTGAAAGGCACATGGGACTAAACTCCACCCTCATCTCAAAGATTTCAGTGATATACTGTATAAATACAGCTTCAAATTCCCCAGAGAGAAGCAGCACAAAGCATCTAATCACTTCATCAACCCCCAGACCAGATCTGTCACTGGGGCCCCTGGCGTTCTGACACCCGCCAGCACTGCAGGGGCCCGAAAGTGTCAGACACACTGAGATAAAAATATGGCAGAAACATCACTGTCTTCAAACAGTGTCACTCAATTACCACCCCATAAACCCTCCCCACCCCGACACACACACACACACACACGTTTACTTATCTTTATATATCTGAATGGGGACATTGCGTAGACTTCTATTGTTTTTATACACAGCTAGTTTCCCTCATCCACACTCGAACCCTAAACATAACAAAAAACTTTTTGCGCGTTTACAAAAAACTTTACTATATTTTTATAGCGTTTTTACAAATGATGACATCCACAAATCTGAGTGAATTTCACCCTTAGTCATAGTGTTGTTTACAGGGTCCAAATACACTCTTCATGGCGAATGTATAATTTTCACAAAAATGTACAAGACCCACAGCGACTCATTCACATCACTAACATCTGCAAGGGGCGAAAGATTATATATCTTACAATTCGAAATAATTCCATGCATTATGGTGTTGTTCTTAATACAGTTACAGGCTCACTGGCAAAAGCCAATTTTTACTGGCTGTTTATTTAAACATGCTGTCTTGAATAATATGCACCATCGGACCCGAAATTTGCATTAAGAAAGTAAACAGGGTCAGTTTTAATCTCATGTTGACTTTACATACAGATATAGTGACATGCCGGCACCTGCTTATATTTCACAGCAGATAATATGCAAATAAGAAGCGGGATTTTGTACTGAAATACCACAGACTCGTGTGGACCGTCTAATGAATTCACCTCTGAGACTTTTTGTACATATTTGTCTCCGGTTTGTATGAAATTCGGCGGTGATTGTGTTCTGTTGGCGTTCCTCTAAAATTCCCAAGAGTGCCGGCGTTTAGAGGTACATTTACCACAAGACATTATCTCCTGCCTTTCACACTGTGTCTGTCAAGCGTGTCAATATTTATCTAGTTAAATATGCAGCCCCGTCTGGGAATAAACTGGGAAAATGCAGACACATTCACCCCCCAACACTCCTCACCCCCCCCAGGCTCACGAGGGAGAGAAAAACACACATAATCAGGGAGTTACTGTCAGGCCAGCAGACAGAGACACACACCTCCGAACAATCACACACAATTCATTTCTTTCCTTCCAAAAGGCAGGTGGGATGCACAGGTCAAACAGAAACCAGCTGGTGTGGGATTTCTGTAGCAAATGATGTTGAAGGCACAATTTTGATGTGACGGTGAGCTAAGAAAAACTCTGTTTTCTTTCTTTATTAAAAAAGTTTCATACACAGAAAGAATAAATAAGTCGTTTCTGTGAAATGTTGCTGATATTTAAAATAAACAACCAAAAAACAACCCCTTATTATTGCTATGCCCTCCAAATAACAAAGATGCTATGCAACACAGGCAACGACTAACAGCTGAAAGACACGCCCCCATTGCTGATTGGCTAAGAGAGTTATTGTGTTGTTGTGATCGGTCCAATCCACTTTGTTTTTCCTCTTATTTACACACCCAGTTCTATGTGCAAACACATTTTTTCAACACACACAGATGCAGAGCAAATAACTCCCAAAATTGTTTATTTGCGTTTTGATTTCAGTTTCTCAGAAATCGCTTACTTAACATTCTGAAAACATCAGTAAAAATGAGGCACAATTTACAAAAGGAATATGAAGGAATTTTTTATTCTGCTTTTTTATGGCTGTTTTACTCTTTGAATTGTGCATTGTACTGTGTTTTTGGGTGAAAATGTCCATAAAATTAACAGATAATGTCCTGGCAGAAAATTACCAGTCCATTTTTAGCTATTTTTTATAGGCTACCTTTAAATACCTCATCAGTGATGTCACAGACTGCACTTACACTGAGCCTCAGAATCACGGTTCCGGCAGGTGTGTTCTCCGGGACGTTGACTGTATAATTGGCCTGTGAAAACACTGGGCTGTTGTCATTGATGTCCGTCACCTCCACCAACAGTGTGATGGTGGTTCTGCGGGGATCCACGGCGCCATCAGACGCCTCCACGATCAGATCGTACCGGCTACGCATCTCCCTGTCCAAAGGGACCGCTGTGAGTATGGTGCCCGTGCTGTTGATGGTGAAGAGAGAGGCGAAGGAGAGCAGTCGGTACCGCACCTGTCCGTTCAGCCCAGCATCAGGATCAGTGGCCTGAAAACACAGATTCACACTCATGAGCATACAGATTCGTGCGGATTCATCAGTTCTGATTGTGTGGAAAGAGGATTTCTAATGCAGAGTTTTTGACCCCAGGCACTGTCTCAATAGAATGATGATATCTACATTTACATTTATGCATTTTGCAGACACTTTTATCCAAGAAATCTACAGTGCATATAAGCTATACATTAGTATGTGTTTTCTGGGGGTTGAGCTCATGACCTATGAGCTGCTAATGCAATGCTCTGCTGGTTGAGCTATAGTTATAGTTTCTCTTGAGAACTGTATGAATGCCGGCACATGGGGTACATGCCAAAAACTAAAAGTGTGCCCACCCAGCTAACAAGTTTAGATTTTTTCCATTATGTTTCCATTAAGTAACAAAAACATTAAAATGTAATTTCCTAGAAACATTATTTCATGTAACATTTTCAAAATGCTCCACTAACTACTTAAGAATAACATGTTAATATAAATGATATGTAACATTAAAAAACAATTTACTAATGTTACCGCAAGAACATTTTTTGCTAACTTGGTAACAAGAAAATGTTTCGAGAACGTTCGAGAACGTTAGACAAGTTTCCTTTTAGCCAGGCAGGCCCACTAGACGCCCACCGCACAGGCTTCAGAGTGTCAAAACTGCAGGAGCAGAGGGGAAGATGGAGGGGGTACAAATGAAGGTAATCTCTGGTGGTCCTTAAGGGCAAAGAAATAAAAAGTTGCTTAACTAATCCTAATTCCTGTCTGATGAGGACAGCTCATTTGTATTTGAGCAGGGGTGCAGCGTTCGGCTGTAATGGTTTCAGAGGTGCCTGCCATAATTCCATCCTGTATAATTACACGTGCAGATGAGTGAGAGAGAACGGAGAGAGGGAGAGAGAGATCCAGGAAGGAGGAGAAGATGAGGGGATGAAATCCAAATGCAGAAATGGAAATAAGAGGAACGAAAGGAGCACGTCGAGGGGGAGAAATTGCGGCCGCGACTGAGCGGTGAGGAATGAAAGTGCAGCCCGTGGCTGTCTCACCGACGGCGCTCATCAAAAACACCCGTACACAGCATCTGCCACCTTCAATAATTAACTAATGGAAGGAATATGTAAACAGAACGATAAATAAACAAACAACAATACACACGCCATAAATAAAAAGACGCTTCTGAGTCATCGTTGTTTACCATCACCAGTCAGAAGAGTGGAGACTCCAGAATCGTGACCTACTCGAGAGAGTTTGTGAACAGCTGCCGCCTGCTAATGTTACTTCATTCTGGATCTTCAGGTTTTCTGAGGAACGCGTTTAAAGATCGGCTCGCACCATGAGCTGAGAAGAAAAGCAACCGATGGTCTAAACTTCAATCACTTTATTGCAGAGCTATAGTAACAGTGTGATTAAGCGATATGCAAATGAAGCAAATTAAAGTCATTTCTGTGACCATTCCATTAGTGTCACCGAAGAATTGCTGTGGGTGCGAACAGACTTCACAGTGTGGGGAAATATTTGCCACCGAAGTCTGGCTAACATTTTTAAATGAACAAATGTTTGAATAACATATAACTAAGCAATAACGTTAACGCAACGTCTAAAAACTGGCCGTTTTGAATGCCTGCAGAACTTTGAAACGTAACGATGTAACAAAACGCAACATTATAACATTAAAAATCTAACTTTGAATGTTAAATCAAAGTGATTTAATTCAAGTGATTTGACAATCAAAATAACATTGTTCACGTTTTTTGTTACTTAATGGAAACATTAGGGAAACATTGTTACAACCTAAAATTGTTAGCTGGAGTCGCCAATACTGCAGTTGTAATGTGTTTGGGCTTTAGGTTGTGTTGCAAGTTGAATATGTGTGTGTGTGTGTGTGTGTGCGCGCGTTGTCTGATTTCTGATGTGTGAAATAAGTTTCTGCGTGTACGCTTGTTTGTTTGTCACAGTAGAAGAATCCAGGTGGTTATGATCTCCACTGGGACCCGTGTGTGAATTTGAGAGAAGGGCCTCAAAGTTTGGTGAGCACCTGCGTGTGTACATGGCAGACTACACAACACATGTCTCAGCGACAAGAAGATGATGAAATGAGAAGAAAGAGCATAAAAACAGAGAGAAGCAGCAGTCATGAGAGATTTGACTTGAGCAATAATGTTCATCAAATTAGGCCACAGCTGAAAAAACAATATTTCATGCAAATAACAAATGTTGAGGATGACGTGTTACAAGCATGTTACCTGAGCAGATTTTCCAAGTAAAGATGTTACATTCACAGTAATGTCGGCCTTTTTTGTAGTCATTCAAGTAATGTATATTATATATATATGTATGTTTAATGAAATATATAAGCATATACTTGTACACTTTTGTGAAGGAGTGTGGAATGATGGGAGATCATAGGACTGATGGGTGATTTCATCTTCTCAACTGCTGATAAAAATCAATCGGATGAGACTCACAAATCATGTTCCCGGATGATATAATGACAAATGATCATAACTGTTATGTTTGATCACATGATTTTATTATTAAACAGGGTTGTGGTTCATCCAACCCAGTCTTTGAACTGGATGAGCTGGACTACAACACAACTACAACACAGCTAATGAATTAGCCACACGTAACGTAATATACACATTACTATAGAAATGAAACCAAGGATAATGCGGACATGATGCCCCTGACAGAAGACGCAGTAAGGAGGAATGACACTGGTTAAAACTGTGAAGTTCTCAGGATTCAAACACTGTTGGAAACATCTGGGTAATGTAAGTACACAAGTGAAAAAATATACAACACTGTGCTAGTGAGATTTGGATGTTTTAAAGCAAACAATTTAGTATCGTGCCTTCAACTGTTTAACTTGTTAGGACGACTGACCTACGAGGGCAGGCCTGAGGTGGTTTTGTTTACCAGCTTATATGTTTACTAACTATCCTGTTGTCCAAGAATGGTCTCAAACTCAACATTACAGAAGTCAAAGGGATTAGCTTTGATATCATGACAACTTCTGTCTGAAATGCAACAGTACTCCATCATAAGAGCACGGCTGTTTCATCCATGCCTGAAGGGACCGGCACGTAATCTCGCACCTAATCTCACACCTGTCAATGACATCAGCACCGAACTCTATGATCAAGACATCACAGAATGACAGACGAACAGTAAAGAAACGTGTGATGCCAAAATGAACGACGGCACACCGTTGTGAATGAAAGGCTGACGCGTCTTGCATTGATTATCTTTCTAACCAACCAAAACCTGATTAATCAAACACTCTAATTAAAAATCCACACTGCTTGGCAGGGCAAAGCAAAAGCCGTCGGCAGGGACCCAGTGTAAGGAGACTAATGGCTGTAATTTACCAGCACTTAATTAGGGGATAACAGATAGCGCTGTTTGACGATCTGAGCTGTATGACAGGTGAATGTGGACCTTCAGAAGCACCTGCAGCTGGTGGGATGGATCCGACACACATTAAGAACTCCCATAGCCAGGATAATTTAGTATTGTTGGGAACAGTGACCTAAACTACGTCTTGGTACTTACTCTGACTTGGCCCACAAACAGATTGGCTTGTTCCTCTTGCACTGTCAGGTTTCTGGGTAGAGTGAGGTCAAAGGTCGGGTCGTTGTCATTAACGTCCGTCACAACAATGCTCACCGTGGCTGTGGACGTCTGCAAGTACAGATAGATGAAATAAACATCAGGAGTTTCTACATGTTCTGTGTGATTTAAAGCTGCAATCTGTAACGCTCGCCTCTCTGTCGCCATCTCTGTTTGAAACCGGGAACTGCAGGTTACTTTATGTTAAGTCAGATGAAGCCAGACTGACATTTCTTGCAGTAACGTTAGTGAAACATTTTTTAACATTATATATCATTTACATATCAAAAACATTATTAGTAAGTGGAATGTTTTTAAATCTTTACAGAACTAAAAATGTTTGAATAATGTAACGCTTTTTTTGAACGCTTTTAGACCTTTCAAAAGAACATGTTTTAATGTTTTTGTAAGTAATGGAAATGTTAGAGAAACATTCTTACAACCTAAAAATTGTTAACTGGATTAGCGAGGAAATCATAAGTTTTGTTTGTAAACCTACAAAAAAAAATCACAACATAACAACTCAAACAGTTTCACAGAAGCAGTACAGTGTGTGCTGGCTGTCAAAGCCATATGCTCTACAGTTCCTTCGCTCTGAGATTTACACGGCTGTCTGTCTGTCTTTTTGTTTGTTGCCTTTTTAAATATTGAAAATGACTGCTCAAAAAAACTGTCACAGTTTAGTTTCTGACTCCATTTCAGTACATTTACAGAGTCGTAATTAAATCAAAAGCAATTGACTTCCTGCTGCTTGCAAGTTTAGTGGCACACAGTAATGAATATAAATCCCACCAATCATTTAAGATCAGCGGGAGGAATTTAAACCCCAGAGGGCTGGAGATGGGCATGAAAAATTAATTTACCAAAAAATAATGCAGTAGAAAAATCTGGGACATTTGCATTCATAGATCCCAGCTAACAGGGAACGTTTTCTCAAACTCAAAGCTTTTCTCAAAGCTATCAGAAAAGTTCTTGCAGTTCTGTTAGCAGAATGTTTATTTAATGTTGTATAGAAAATGTTATTCTTAAGTAGTTAGGGGGACGTTTAAAAAAACACTATGGATTAAAAATGTCTAAATAGCGTTTACTCAAGCAACAATGTCAATACAATATCTAACATCTGAACATTCCTAGAACTTTCAAAATAACGTTTTAAATATTTTTGTTACTTAGAACGCTGAATGTATATTACGTGTATTTTAGAAACACTGTAGAAATATTGTTACAACCTAAAATTGTGAGCTGGGAGAGATTTGCTGTTGGCCAAAAAAGTGTTCAGTTGGTATTGATATAGTGATATTTTAGTGTCATTTTACAGAAATCAGACAAACTTGTTAAAGCTTGTTTTATGTCAGGACAAAGAGCTGCAGTAAATATTTCATTCATTCATTATCATGTTTTCACACAGAGTTCAGGTCAATTAAATTACATTAAACCATTAACCCGTTTGCTCTTCCCATGACTCCTTAATGACACAGTTTGTCCAGATCATTAAAAATCATTTTGTTCAGTCATGCTGCACATCGAGTGTTCTCCATTGTGACATTTTAGGGCACTTCCTTTTGTTTTGAAATGTTCCTGAAATTTCTTCAAACGTCTCGTAAGCAATAAGCACAGCAGCACGTCAGTGTTTGTTCAAGTTCTCTTGTTTCAGTGGACCGACTCCAGATGCACTTTTGTTTTATTTATCTTATTTTGTTTACAAAGGTAAGTGATTTAAAAAGAATTTTTAGAATTTGAATTTAGTCCCATTACGACAACAGCCTTGAGGGGGGTTTTGACAGCAATGAATATGCAAATAAATAAAAACAAGCACAAAATTACACAGAAAACTCTTTCCTGACTGTCTGTTCTGTTTTTTTAGCTTCGTTCTTTGTGGTTCTACATGAGAATGTGAGTTCAAGAGAGGAGAGAGAGAGGAGAAAAGACAAGAAATGAGGAAAGAGAGAGAGCAGGAAAGAACAGAAGAGAAGGAGAAGAGAAAAAAATGAGCAAGGATAGAGTTCTGTTATTGTAAGTTTGAATAAGAGGAGAGGAGTATGGAAGAAACAGGGGAGAAGAAGGGAGGAGAGGAGAAAATATGAGATGAGATACAGTTCTTTTATTGTAAGTTTGAATGAGAGGAGTATGGAAGAAACAGGAAGAGAGAAGAAGGGAGGAGAGGAGAAAATATGAGATGAGATACAGTTCTGTTATTGTAAGTTTGAATGAGGACATAGGTCATTCAGTAGTGTGGAGTTGAGCAGTGATGCAGTCTCACCCCTCCTGGATGGCCGTCAGATGCAGTGACAATAAGACGATACTGGTCACTGGTTTCTCTATCCAGAGGTTTGGCCAACAACAGAAGACCTATACTGAACAGACACAAAACACACCCGTCCACACCCGTCCACACACACACACACACACACACACACACAAGAAGGTGTTTACTGCCATGAATTTCACTTATTAAATTAAATCGCCATGAAAACTCTCTCATAAAAAGTTAATTCGCTTTTAATTTTCTTTTTAATTGTGTAACTGACTTCAAAGGCCAATTACGTTCTGTTTTGAATCGTTTTCAGCTTTATTTTTTATGAAATTAAAAAGTACACAGAAACTGAACAGACACATTAAAGAGAAATAAAGAGGTAAAATGAGAAAAACAGACAGGAAAAGAAAAGGTGTTTTTTAGTCTGTATTGAGGAAAGCGATGAATTTGAAAATAATAAAGAAAACTTAATGACATAAAAGTTCTCAGGACTTTGAAGTAACACACACCACACCACAGATGAATCTGTGGGATATAATTGAACTCAACTGTTGCACTTTAATGTTCTGTTTTTAAAGTCTCTGTGTCTCATGCACATCGCAGCTAACAAGGACATTATTCCTAACTTGTTAGTCGAATGTTACACAATAAATGCCACAGAATAAAAAAGCGTACATGCTTTGTGTCCTTATAATCAAGCAATAACGTTAATGCAATGTCTAAGAAAACTGGATGCTTTGAACATTCGTATAACATTCCAAACAACATTTTTGTTACCTAATGGAAACGTTAGGGAAACGTTCTCACAGCCCAAAATTGTTAGCTGAGAAACTATGTGCAATCCAACAAAACTTTAAAGTGATGCTGTACTGTCCCAGTAAAGATTCTTATTACTCAGAACCAACCTAAAACATGCATCATGCAAACGACATTCAACACACATGTTTGCTTTCTTCTTTTCCTGCATTACCTGATTTGCATAATTGCTTTGCTAAATTGGGTGCTAAAACAATGCAAGCAGCATGTGCAAATAACCTGCGCTATCTGCAGACGCAATCCATTCTCAGTAAATCCCCCCATGTGCATTTTTAAATCCTACCATCTCAGCAGCGGAAACAATCGACCAATCACAAACAACCACTGCTGGTCTGAAACTGACATACGAACAACCTGTGTCTGTGATCATCTGAGCTGAAACGAAGACCACAGAGACACCATTATCATTTGTGGACCAATGGGATTTCTGCAAATCAGGCAGCTCATCCTACAGCGAGCTTGTGCGTGTGTGTGGGGGGGCAGGAGACAGGCGGAGGACGATGTTAGACAGACAGCATCCTGTTAACATTGCAGTCACACACAGCAGAAGAAACAGGCTGCAGCACTGGTTGTTTATGTTTGTGTGTGTGTGTGTGTGTGTGTGTGTGTGTAGCTGTATTTCTCCTCAGCTGACCCCTACAAAAGCGATATTGAACACGTCCTCTGGAGCCGGTGAAACAGACACATAAAACACTTCATGGCTGGAATTCTTTTCTCCTGGCCTCACAAACTCTGCACAGAACACATGGCAGTCAAGGCAAAGTCTTTAAATTTTAACATCCTTTTTAATGACTCCTTAACTGCTTCTGCTGTTTCTTCCACAGAAAAAAAATCAGTACGAAAAATCAATAAAGGCGAATTTTATTCTGCGGTGACCACACAAAACCTTCTGCTTCCATTCCTCACTTGCATTATTGATGATATTATTATTTACTGACAATAAAAGAGATGAGGAGAGGAGAACAGAGGAGAGCAGAAGAGAAGCGGAGAACAGAGAGAAAAGCAGAGGAGAGGAGAACACAGGAGAGGATAGCAGAGCAGAGAAGAGAGCAGCGGAGGGGAGCAGAGGAGAGGACATGAGAGGAGCAGAGCAAAGGAGAAAAGAGCAGAGGAGAGAACAACAGAGCAGAGCAGAGGAGACCAGCTGAACCAGACAACATGAGGTCAGATGAGAAAAGATGAAGTGAGGTAAACATAAATGAAAAAAGACAAGACTAGACAACAAGAAACTAGACAACGTATTGAGATACCGCATGAGAAACGACAACACCGATGATAAGTAGCGAGGAAAGACAGAAGAAGAGAGAGGAGAGAAATGGAAGAGAGAAAAGGAAAGCGAAGAGGAGAGGAGAGAAGAAGAGACTCTTCTATTAGTAAAAACAATTGTCTTATGTCTACTGCATTTAAAGCGCATTATTAATACTGACTTCCTGTTTTAATTCAATAAAGTAATTCTCTAATTCTCACACGGTCTGTCCTCTCGCTCACATTAACAGTGTGACTCTTCCTCTCTGTGTTCATGCATGTGTTTTCTGTGAGGGATCTTCATGCAGAGAGAGAGAGACGGATGGACGAGAGAACGTCTCTCACAGCAGCTTCCTCAAATACACGCTGCTTGTCCTCAACAGCCCTGAGGAACTCCACAATCTGTGGGTGCAGCTTATCTGTATTAACAGCCTCAAGAGACGCTTAACAACTTCAGCTGTCCATATTACACACACCTCATCCATCAGAGGACAACAGCCTCACAGATGCGGTAGACTGTTGGCTTTACTGGAGTATCTTCCTGTAGACCGGAGCTGAGGTGACACAGCGGGGAAACTGACCCTCTGAAACGCGGTAACGTTTGCCCTTTAAAGAGTCTGATATCCAGAAACAAGCTCTCGTTACGGTAACTGACAACTCACGGTCTTCTGAGAATTCATCTTCTAAAGCTAAACCGACCACAAGCCATGAAAGTGGTGTGACAGATGTACTTAAAATAAACAAACAAACAAACAAATAAATAAATACCATGATACAACAATGGCATTTGGGCAACAATATCATCAATGAATATGTAAAATAATGTAAAATTACGTATATTTTTTTTACATTTGTTATAAAAACTTTTGAAATGATTCTTGTTTTAAAAAGTGGCACAATCATTTCTGAATGTGGGAAGCATATTAAAACTTCTTAAATGTAATTATGCTCATGCTGAGGCCCTTGAAATGAATATTCATTTTATTGTTATTATTATTGTTCTTATTGAAGAAAACTTACGTTCGTGAGAGATTGAAGACCTGCTGGGGGTCACCGCTGTCAATCTGATAGCTGATTGGATCCAGCTCACGATCTGTGGCCTATAGAATGATGACAATTCACACCTCATTTACATAAATTATTCATCTAAATACTGGCTGAAACATACACTCAATTTA
>JAZGTI010017837.1:0-11971 GCA_036877585.1 Botia kubotai | reverse complement strand
TGTTATATATATGCAAATGTAAACTAAAACAACGAACCAGCAAACTCAGGAGGCCTCAAAGTATTAGATTTGATGACCCACAACTATTATTTATTTATTTATACATACAATTATTTGGTTGGTTGGTTAGATAGATTGTTTGTTAGGTAGTTAGTTAATAGAATAAACTGAAAAGACTGTGTGTATATGTGTGCGTCTCATTATCATTACAAATCTGTTGCTACATAAGTATCCAGATTTAAAACTACATGGACAAAGTCTGGGTCAAAAGTGCACTTGAGTATGAACTCTCCTGCACACTGACAGTCTCTTTCTCGTAAATGAAAGCAGTTTGCTCATTAGCTACTGAACACAAACATCTTTAGTATCCCCTTTGTTATTGTTTCCCACCATGCCATACTGCAATTACTGCAGGCCGTTTGTGGTATTACAGCTCTGATTATAACCGCTATTCCACTTGTGAAAGAGCCTCTCGTCATAATGGACCATCCAGCAAAACAGCTCAGCCAATTAGGTTTCATTTAGTTCCTTATTGCAAATGTCACATTGAGAGCGATTGACCCCAGGTCTGCGCCCCCCCTCACCCTCCCTCATGCAAAACTAGTCTTGGCACAGTCTAATACCTCTGATGCTCATACAGATACCAGCCTTGTATTTCTGCCACAGTTTCCAAGGGCAACTAGGCAAGTGCTGCCTGTCTGATCTGGTTAATGTGGCTGTAATCAAATGAGGGAAATGGCTCTTATGCAGGTCAATTATGTATCTGCCGCCCTGCCGAGGAGACGTGGCCTGAGTGGCAACATGGGCTTGGAGGGTCCAGCAGGGATGATATCTGCCCACTCCCTCTCTCCTCCTGCTGCGCATCAATATTCAGGGCAGGCAAGAACATCGGCAGGACTGAATGCGGTATGCCGTCATTGATTATGATGGCTGTTCTCTCTCCTGTAGTTCTTTTATTATCATACAGCCAATAATACTTTATTAAGAAACAGCGATGTACAGTGTACCCCATGAGGTATAAGCTAATGTATATATACTGTATATATTTTTATATTACTGTAAGACTGAAACATATGGATGCCCATTATTTACATTGCCACAAGTGTGTGGGGGGGCATTGTAAATGTTTGGGGCCCCATCAATAAATCACATGGGGCCCTGAAAAAATTTTTTTTGGACCCCATCCCTTCTGATCCTTATGTGTTGACTATACTATAGAGCCCCCTCATCACAGAACATGACAGTGTTACCTATTGTCCCCCCAATGATCATCCAGCTTCTAACTTTGAGGTTTATATCATTAAAACTATTGTGATGTTGTAGGTTATAATGTTGTTCACTTTGCAGCTCTGTCATGGATTTGGCTGCATTTTAATTGTTTTCACTTTTATAAACATGCAAAACCTGTTAGACGAGACACAAAGGTTTTTTTTTGAAGGATTTCTAAAATACTATTTTTTCCTAACTGACACCAGTAAATCATCACTACTGAAAATCACAATAGATTTAAATCACACAAACCTTCAAAAAAGTCAATTACTGTCAACTCATGTCTGAGTACCCAGGAAGTGAATTAACAAATGACATTGTTTATCAACAGTTACTGTTGTGTGAACACATTTTAAGACATGGCTGTTAAAAAGGGCTGCATGACACATTTCAGCACAAAAGACAGAGCTGTTTCTTGAAAGCAATTTCAATCTATCTATATATGGTTTTCTCTTTGTATGTAGGTCCCACTGTGATACCTGCTGTTAGTATACCAGGCACATGTGCTAATGATGCCGAAAACTGAAGAGGTCTGATTATCCTCTGATCTGGCAACGTCTTTGGCAATGGAGCATGTTTGGCAGATGAGTCAGGTTGTGATGTAGCCAGGGGGCAAGGCATCTTCCACTTGGCTATAAAGTGATCTGGGAGCACAGAAAAGCCACACATGAAAACAAAATTAGTGTTGTCTTCATCTTCCTGCCATTCCAAACAGACCAACACATTTCAGTCAACTGCGAAGATTTCCCAGTGCTTCATGCAGCTCTCCCAACTGGCTTCTCTCTCACCATCATTACACAGTTAGCGATTTCCAGGCGCACATGTTAGCATGCACAGCGAGCTTGTCAGAACCCCATTGAAAGCTTTTAGGACTCATGTAACAGTGTTTTGTTGATGTCCTGCAGGTGAAGTGACATTCATCTTCCTGCCTGGAGACTGGGTTTGACCCCTAAGAGTTCACTCAGGAAAAAGATTGAGCTTCTGGTTTCTATGAGAGATTGTTTTGTACTCCTTAACCCTCTGGCTCCGGGGACGGTATTAGAACTGTTTTTGGAGAAGTCACTCTATATGTTGATATAAGACTGGAGGTACAGGGAAACGGGGGAGTTTGTTCGGATATGAAGAGCCAACAGTTCTGCATCGATCTGTTTGGTGTCCTGCTGATCTTGCTTCTCTTTGTCCTCCATTGGAAAGGACACATGTTTGGTTAGCAAGAAGACACTGGAATTCACCCAGGAGTCCTTTATATAGCATGCTAACACCAAATAGAGGTGCTCTCAAAAGATTAGAGGGTATGTTGTTCAGAAAGTGGCAAGAGTGCAGTTATTGCAATCCCACTGAAATTCCCACAGATATTTTTTTAATGTGTATGCAGCCTAATTGAATTGGGGTACTAGTGTGTGTGGGTTTAATGGAACAAGGAGTAGTTGAGTTTTGTTTAATGTTTTGTTTTGTTGGTCAGAATCCAACATGAATAGAAAGATAATGGCATGAATAGAATCATAATGCTCTCTGGCAGTAAACATGTCTTCAAATGTGAATTCCTACAAAGCGAGGAATGTATTTGTCTTTGAAGACTTTTTTTGCTCAGTTGGTTTCATCATTTTCATTCTGCCGCCTGTAGTTTGGATGAGGCACTTCTCATTTGCAAAGAAAAGCTGTGAGTCTAAAGGATGCACTAAACAACAATTCTGGTACAACAATTCTTTTGTAAATGGATCATTTACAAATGCAAATTTAATAGCGACTCATGGCTTTTAGCATAATGTCATTTGACTTGCGTCAGGCGGATCCAGGAAGATACAGTGTCCCAGCTTGTCATTAAATGTGATTGTTCCCTGCACGCTGTTTCATCTGCACGTAAACTATATAATGACATCAGACAGATATGACCATGCTTCATCAGAAATATGAAACGCTGATTTCATAGCCAGATGGATCGTGGCTCACAAGCTAACTAGATTTTATTGTTTAATTATTGCTTGATTGACATGTAATCAGCCATTTAAGAGACTTTTTCCATGAAACCATTTGCTCCAGGTTTTCAAACAATGCCATGCGGAAGCTTTAGAAATATTACCTGAGCCATTGTTAAGCCCTCTCTCGTTACTCAGCCTTCATTAGCATAGCTACACCGCGCCATGCTACGTGGTAAATGGGAGATTAGCGAGGCTGCTAAAGGGGATATATGAGAACAGAGCTGTAATGAGTATTAACCATGTAGGCTGCCGTGTTTTATTGAATAAATAAATAAGAAGATTAGGGACTGCTTAAATATCTTTGTGCACCTGTGTGCCGTACTGCCTGAGCACCTCATAAAACAACAGGCCTGCTACTAAAGCAGCTGCTCGCACACATAATGCTTCTTTACCTTATTCACATTTTTTCATTATTTCAGTTCATATCTGCAAATGGCTCACTGATGTTTTCTCTTCATGGATTTAGCAGATTCTTACGCCTATGTTCTTATGGTCAATTTTATTTCCACATGTGTTAATGCAGTAGGCAGAATTTTTATTATTGGAAGTAATTAAAAAAAGGTTCAAGTAATGTTTCATTTTCATCCGTGTTGGCACACTCAGTATAAAAGGAACAGTTGTACTGTGCAGCTGTAGTGTTCTCTTTTAAACCTACCAGGGGGAAAATGTTATTGCTTAGAAGCTCCTCTATCACAGCAAGATTTGATGGGTTCTCAGTATCAGCCCAAGATGTTTCTCCTAAAATTGCTTAGGAGAAATAGGAATAGATACCAGAGACAACTGCTGAAATACATTAGCAGTATAAGACCATAACATTAATTGGATTTCATAGCTAAAATAATCTGATTTCGGATGAATTTTGAAGATAAATGTTTTACTCCATATTGAAATCATTAATAATGTAAACTTTTAATTGCAGACTTGAGCAAAAGATTCCATTAGCTCTCTATGTAATCTTATTGCTGTCTTTGAGAAATAAAGATATATTAAAGATGATAATAATAAAGGTAATACTGTAACTCTATTCCATTATATACAATATCTTATACTGTATATCAGAGTAAACAAGTCTTTAATTGTTACTAAATGAATTCAAAATTCAAAAGCTAAATTCAGTTAACTAAACATACAAAAAACCATGCTGGCCCTTTAAACTGATTGAACCTTGTTATTAAAATCACAATGAATGCTAGAGAAAACAAAATGAGGATTGATGTGCAGAAATAACAAATGTAGAAGTTATTTATCAGTGTCCTCTGGTGATATAATCAGTAATATACAGGCATGTAGATGTTGACTTTTTGACAATTAAAACGTTGACTTAAATCAAAATACTTCTAGATTGCATCAGTGATAAATATCTGGGAACCATAATACCCTTAGTTCATTTTGATTTTTCAACAGGATTTTTTTTTGTAAAACAGAAGTTTGTGTTTGCCTTTTGGTTATGGGACTGAGTCCAAAAGACCCATGAAACATACTGACACCCACTAGTATTAAATTGTAACAGCAATCTGTCAAGCTGAAGTAAATATTAATAGAAGCAAAATAGTCTGTGCTAGGCAAAAATGTCAAGAATGTTTTATAATGTCTGTTCATCTCAAGTGTATACAACACATTGAAGCGCCAGTTTAAGAAAACCTTTGACTCTGCCACACTAATCAGAATTTTTACTAAAACATTATATATTCCCTCATTACTACAAAATCCCATTAGCCCTTTCATAATATTAAGTATTTTATCCTTTATTTAAGACATACAGAGTAGTCCAAATGGTTAGCATGGAAAATGACTTCAAAGAGAATATTTTTTAAA
Organism: Botia kubotai; assembly: GCA_036877585.1. NCBI lineage: Eukaryota > Metazoa > Chordata > Actinopteri > Cypriniformes > Botiidae > Botia > Botia kubotai. The sequence continues at coordinate 6,908 of JAZGTI010017837.1, read as the reverse complement.
TGTCAAAAGAATGTCTGGTCAAGTACTTGCATGTGTCAGTGTTTTGGTCTTTACATGAGTGTGATTCGATACTGTTTGCTGGTGGTTGACTGTACCGTGGGAGCATTTTTCCCCTCTCATCGCTTCCTGCTGTGAGGTTTGACTAGAGAATCCTGACGGTTTTCTCTCCTGAGCTAACATGAGATGCTCTGCTCTATTCAAAGCCCATTTTCTGCATTCATTTCATGGTCTTGGTCCTGTCAAAGCTTGGATTTCAAGCATGAATCCATTCAGTTCTACCCAGGTTTACCAGGCTTAGAGAAATTTCTACATGCTATGACTTGTCTGTGTGCATGAATGTTTGTCTTTGTGTGTGCATGTGTCCTAAAAGTATCCAGCATTCATCAAGCAGGTGATATTTTATTGATGGCAGATCTTTTACTGGCAAACAGACACATGCATCCCCATTCAGCTCCAATTTCTGCTGATTTCTGCTTTGACCTTAACGGCAGATGTGTTGTAAGTCTAGAACTTTCAGAAAATACTAACTGAAGGAGGAAAGGGTATGTTAAATTTCACTATCCTGCTGAAAATGCTTATAGGTATCCATCCTTTACCTCAGACAGACAAAGCAACCAAAGCCTAAGGTCACCACATGCAGAACAGATGCGAAGGGGTTCTATTTTCATTGGGTAGTCAGTTCATCTTCCGGTCAAACCTTCAGCTTCTAATTTTAAAGTCCCACTCCACATAACTTTCCTTCTACTTGCTTCTGTAAGTTGTTGCCTGGGGGAAAAATGAAAGAAAGTGAAAGAGCATAATAGGAACTTTGTGCCATTGTGTGTTGCAAGGTCAAGATGAGGTGACATCCATTATCCTCTTTCACTTTCTCCTGTCCTCCGCTGTCTCACATTTGATTAAGACTGCAGCTCTCAGAAGGGGCTTATGGGAGGATTAGGCTGCATTAAAATACTCCTTCATTCTGTAAAGTAGTGTTTTGAATGTGTCTGTTTTTCGTCTCTGTGCTGTGTGAATCTTGAGCTTCGAAAAAGTAATGATAAAATAATACAGAATAAAAGTAGTTAATAAATGTCTCCATATGGTAATCAGAAGTCTGTGCGCACATATACTGTTTATATTTAAATTATTAAAATTGTTAAAAACAATTGTAAAAATTTAAATGATTAAAAGTCTTTAAAATGTTTTTTTCTTTTGCATGCAGCCTTTTTGTAATATTTGAAAACAAATATGGAATAAGCCTTCTTTATTGTCCTGAGGATACTCCGCTTTATATATCCTTCAGACCGAAGGAGTCTATAATATCAGCTGACCTTGTGATCTGCAAATGGCATGTGACTAATCACTCTGTAGCTGTAGGAAGCTGGCGCCATGGCAACGCTGATTGGCTGATGGAAGAACACTCACAGTCCCAAGACCTTCACATAGCAACTATCACCAATTGTGACTTGAAAGACAGGAAAAAATCTATTTTTAAATCGAAAAATCCATTTCACTTTTTCAGAACCCTCCAAAAAAGTAAAAAAAGAAAATCCGTGCAAAACATAAACTATAATAAAATGAAATATCTTTGATTTATAAGTTGATTATGAAAAAATGTATTTAATCAAAATACCCTGCAACTATTGAGTGGCTGTCAATGAAGAAGGATTACTTTTCGGGTTCACATGGTGTAGTCACTACGTCCACCTGCAGGGGCTAACTGAACCAGCTAACCAGCCAAACAACTTGAGCCAGACCATTTCACGATTGTCCAAGTTAGCGGAGGGTATTAATGACATTATATGCTGCATTACTCGTTACTTCCATTAAACTGTCAAACTAGAGGAATTGTGCATTATAAACTTAAGTAAATAGTTTAAATATAATATGTAGTACTTTTGTGGAAAACCACATTTCCAGAGTTCCTACAACAGCATTCTTCCACCAGTTTTGCTGAGTTGCAGATGTAGGAAAGCTAGGATAATTCCCTTGCCAGTCTCACTTTTGGCTTGCTCACTGGGAGGTGTTAGGACACTACACACTGTAGAGCTACTTTGAAACATTATGTATTATGAAACGTTCTATACAAATGACTTAATTTGTAATAATTGTGTATTTACTGAGCACATGTTCAGTTACATTGCTCTAATCAACAAGGAGACTTTTTTGTACATTTATAGTATGATGTAATTAAAAGATGTCTGAATGCCATTTGTAATGTAAAAGTTTGAAAAGCATGAAAAAGCATGAAAAGGTTTCCTTTAAGTGCATGAACACCTCTTGATTATTTCTTTTAACCTCCATCAGTAACTTCAGCATGTGTTGACATGCCATAGAAGGTCACAGAATTTCAAATCAAATGCATTGGGCTGGTTTATTTCTAAGATAAATGCTTTCAAATTCAAACAAAAGCAGTAAATAGATTCTAAACTAAATCAAATAAGCTATGCTCTAGTAAATGCTGATTAAAGTTTAGTTTTGCCACAGTATCGACACTGGTTTAATGAACAGGAGTACAGCAGATGTTAAAGGTTGACGTCTGTTTGTTAAATTAAATTGTGCAACCATTTCACTGGTGACATTTAAGGAAGCAGAAACAAAATGGCTTGGCGGATTAGAACTAATATCCGTTTGCAGCAATATTTTCAAAAAGTGGCAGATATTACTCTATTTACAAATCTCTATTGCCCTGACTAATGATGTGGCCTCATTATTTTGGAACAGTAGACCATACGGCTGTTTTAAGAGATTGCGCAGTGAAGTGTGTCCTAAGCCAGACTTACAAAGTGCACTGATGTGCAGCTGTACTTTCTCTGGTTCTTCATAATAAACTGACTTTTCCAAGCGTTTGACCTTACTTAACCACTGATATGAAACTAAATGCTGTCGGAAAAATATAGTGTTTCACCTCTGTGTTTTTAATCATCATTTTGCAGAACTTTTTTGTGGCCTGTTCATCTCCTCACTGATGATGTTTTATAAATTTATAAATAGTTTAACTTCTCAGTGGAAGCTACTGTAAATGTGATGCTACACCCCCCTTGTCCTCTCATTCTTAGCTGATTTTAGAAGGAACTGTCAAATCAAAATAGCACTATAAACTGCAGGTTGTGACTGATGTGAGGATACCTGTCTGTCATGACATGGTTCAATATTTTCGGTTTTGCTTTATTTGCACTGTAACACGTTTTATAATTATGTTTACTTTGGGAGAGAGTGTGAAAAGTGTTTACCAGGATATTAAATCAAACCAAAATGTGAATGAGACCCTCTGTCTCACATGATCTCCCTTCTAGTTTGTTATCTTTTCTATGTCTCTCTCTCTCTCTCTCTCTCTCTCTCTATCTCTCTCTCTGCTGACTGCTCAGTTACTGTCTGAGCTTTAAATATAGCTGATTGATCTGGCCCTTGGGGCCCTGGGCTCCAGCCTCCCTACGTGTGTTTCCATCGCTCACTCAACTTAAGCCTGCTGGTAACTTAGCACTGGGAGTCGTTGCTTATGAATCTCCAACTCTGCCAAAGATCAGCTTTCTTTCTCCATACCTGCCTTTCTGGCCTGCCACTGGGGGAGGGGGAGGCAGAATAAATCAAAGAAAGTCAGTAGCACACACCATCCCAGCATCCATTCTCAGGCTCTGTGATGTTATTAACTCCCTATAAGAACACTAGTATGGGCAAGAACAATAGTATGGGTTAAGAAGAGCTGTATATAGGAAAGGTGTAAAATGCACTGTAAAGTAACACTGTAAAGTAATGGACAATTAGAACATTGCTTCAGATATTTCACAGCCCATTAATGGGCGACCATATATACTGCAGTTCAGAAAATGCAAAATGTGTTTAATAGAGAAAACAAAGAGTCTTGTGGCTTAAAAGCCATATTAGCCAATCAGATTTGCTCTGTAAAATTGCTGTACATTTGGTTCAGTTCCCAAAAGCCATTCATCTGGTTATTCAAATTAAATCCTTCTAATATCCAGACCAGGCATAAAAATGCACAGGTATCGATTTCCCAGGAAAGTTGACAAATGGAAGCTGTGGTGCGTGGTATCGCTTTTACTCACTGAAGGAGCAAGAGGACATTTGTCAAGCTCTGGTAAGGCTGCAAAACTGTGATAGTATGGAACAGAACATAGCCATAGGGACAGTTCCTTGGGCTAATTAACACGCACACACACCTACACACACAGAACCCCCACACACCTTCACTGACATGTTGTTATCGTATGCCATTTCTAATCTGGATGGAAAAGTTATCTCTGAAATTAATTACACCAATAACAGGAGCAGCCTGCAGGACCAATAAACAGGATAATTAGGAAAAGCAATCAAGCTCTTATTAGATTCCCAAGAAAAAGGAAGACAGGAGCACTTCAGTCTCTGAAAGCTGTAGAGAAGTAACAAAAACTAAAAAGAAAAAAATAAACAAAGAAATTCAATAGAACTGTTTTTTTTCCTTTAATTTCCTTATTCAGTCAGATTTGAGACATCAAAAAACTTTAATAAACTTGTTTAATTAATTGTTAGAAGCGGCACACATTGACAGATTACTTATACATACCTGCTGTTTTGAGCTGAGCAATTTCAAAACTTTTAAGCTTTGGTTTCAGAGTGAAACCTTGAATGACAGTGGAAAGAGAAAAGATACAGGTTTTCTATTCAAAACCTTGGAGAGAGAAGGTAGAAAAACTGATTCAGCACCAAGGACAGAGAAATCTCAGGCACAAATAAGAATCTGTGTGGTGGTCTGGCTTCAGAACCATGGACAGACACATGTAGTAGAGAGAACGTGCAGTAAGCTAAATTCAGCACCATGGACAGGGGTGGTACAATACCTTCAATAACTAACTTGCAGGCTCATTTAATAAAACACTTCTCTATGAATCTGACCTTTTCACTACTTCAGACTATAAAACATTTATGATTGCAGATGCCTTTGACACCATTATCTTGAAATGCTTATTGTGAATACCTAACACATAATATTTATTTAAAAAAATACATAAGACTTTTTTTAGATGACACTGATAAAGTAATATAATATCACTGACTCATTCACTCAGCGGTTCCTGAGTCGTCTCTTACAAAACCTTTAAAACATTTGGACTAAATTTCACAGCCAGGCTGCCCAGGGGGAGGAAATCATGGCAAAGAAATACACCAATTTATGTCAAACTGTTTTCAATTACACCCAGCACACCAGCGTGCATAGATATAGCTTTATGTGCTCATTGCCAATTACCAATCCCTGCCGTACTAGGATGCAAAGTGAATGGGAACAGCTGGTGGTGAGGAGGACAAAAAAACACGCACACACTTTTATTCCGCAAATGAAGTCACATTTGTATGCAGAGTGTATTGATATCAGCATGATGCTACGTGGTCTCACACCAGGCTATTGCTGGTAATATCAAACTCATGGTGATACATAATGAGGATTAATATTACACCGTACTCAGAAAGAGAGGGACGATTGATGGGAAAAAAAAGAAAAATGGAAGTGTAAGAGAGATAATAGATGTTGTTCAGTTGTTAGTTTGCTTTTCAGCTGTTGCTGAAGAGAGAAATTGTCACTTTAAAAATAAACAAATTCTTTTTCAGCAACTCGTGTTTGCTTCCTGGTAACAAACGAACAAACAATCCTCCTAAATCTCTTGTTTATTACTTTTAATTCGCTTTTTGACTCTACTGGAGTGCTTTTTCAGAAACTGCGCAAGTTTATGTAATTGTGTGTAAAAATTTACTTTATGGTAAACATGCATGAAATAAAGTTTTACACTCTGTTTGGACTTCCCAAGCACACCTCTTTATATGAAACCTCTTTCTTCATTCCACTGTCAGAACCGGATGTCTCATCACGATGTGATCACAAACACATAGACATGATTCTGTCTGACACATAAATGAACAGTTAAAAGGCTGATGACAGGTAGGCAGATTCTAACTACAGAATTAAACTTTCAGAGCCATCAGATGGACAAAAGAGTTTGCTAGCCACGGCCGCCTTTCATGGCTGCCTGTCTGAAGCGTGGGCTTCCTGTCTAGCTCATTTTTTAATGAGAAAGAAAGAATTTGTAGCATGTTGGCTTTTTGAAAGGAAACGTAGGGGGGAAAGCATGTCGTTATTTGAATGAAAGGATCTTCAAAGCACTGAAAGCTTATCAAATACATCTTTGTGTTCTTTTTTGTGCCTTTTTTATTTTCTAAATTCAATTTGTGATGAATTGTGACAGGTTAAAAAAATATTTGTGGGGGACATTTACTGGCATGCACACACATATCGTATTAGTAACATTTAGAGGAATTTATTTTTGCTTAATTTGTTTAATCTTGAGCTATTCAGTTTTTAATTCAATAAACCATATTTTGTATACCCCAACCCAACACTTTTTAATACAAAGTAACCTTTGGAGTTTTTAGATTTTAATGAAATTTTGTCGTATTATTTACCTGAACATTTCTTTTCATAGTTTAAACTTTTTCTTATTTATTATTTTTTACCAGTGGGGACCACCTAACATTTCACTATTTTTAAATGATTTTTGACATTTCATTATATCTGATATGAGAACACTTTCAAGAATTTGATCTTATCACTATAGGCAAACGTACACACACAAACAGCAGAGTATAAACATCACTGCTATTCTCATTGCTACTATTTCCACTGTCCATTTCTTTTTTTGGTATTTTAGAGATGAGGTTTACTGGATGGCATGTTTTGTCTGTCATATGAGCACACCAGCTTATATTACCATAAAATCATCTAAACACCTTTCAACTATTACCTCATGCTTTTATGAGTCTCACATAACAACTCCTGCCTCACTGCTCTCAGTGATTTTCCATGTTGTCCAGCACTTCTCTCACTATCTCCAACCCTTTTACTGCTCTATCTGTTTATCTCTCTGTCTCTCTCTCTCTCTCTC
>JAZGTI010017836.1:0-11971 GCA_036877585.1 Botia kubotai | reverse complement strand
ACCATGTCGAAGGCCTCTGTGTCTTCCTCGCCTCCGCCTTCATCGTCGTAGCGCACGATGTTCTCCCGCACGTCCCGGTCTTCATCCAAGATCAGAGGTTCCTTCTTCCTCCTCCTCATCGTCACGATCAGCAGCACCAGAACTGTAAACCCAACACAGAGAAAATGTTTGGTGTGAGACGTGAGCTCTCAAGAGTCCAACCAGATACATTAGCGTCACAATTAAACAATAGGATAACACAGAAAAAAATGTAAATACTTGTTTAAATTAAAAAATGCAGATCCGTACCGCAATTAACAGCAAAGCCGTGAAATATAATGCATCAGGTAAGACTGACAAGAACCATGTTTTAAAACTGATATGTGTAACTTTTTTAAATGTTACATAACTATATAACTAAGCAGTCCATTCTATCTATTACATCCTATAACTAAGCAGTCCGTTCCACTGACAATACCACTGTAAAGCATAAACAATGTGGTGCTGTCAATACATAACTGTTTGTCTGAGAATCCCAATCAACCAGTTTGTCTGAGAATCCCAATTGGCTCAATCAGTTGCTTGAGCTGGGGGCGTAGCTACCTTTCTGCTCTTTCTAGCTCCAAGTGTCCAGTAAACCTGTCCTACTAGTGCAGAAAGTTTACACAATCGCTTTAAAAAAACGCTTGTGCAATGCACAAGCAGTGCATTTACCTTCCCTCTTTGCAAGATAAGAAGATATGATGTGCAACATCAGATTGCGTGTGACAATATCTCTACAGTATTTATGTACTGTAAAGATCTCTACAGTATTTATGAAAGACAACCTGAATTATCTCTACAGTTCAATTAGGGCAAATCTGGTACATGCGTTTTATCAATAAGTCGGATCAGATAGAGCTGTAGTGGTTTTAATAACACTGCTGACAAATTCTGAGCAGGAGGCGTATCATCATGGGAGGTGCTCCTGGGAGCAGGAGGTGTTGGAGGAGTTACAGTCTGATTTAATCTCCTCCTACGTGTTTGTTTACAACGGTTATTAACTGAACGGCCTCTTATCTGCACACACAAACACATGTGCTCACATTTAGCATATGGCAGCTTTTCTGTCTTCTCACTTTTCGGCTCCGTCACAAATACAAGCAGATACAACAGACTGAAATAAACACATCGATGCACGAACAGGAAAATTTAGGGCAGTATATGTGCTGTAAATACGGGGCTTTAAATGCCACTTCCACCCCTCCCCAACTCACTCTGCTCTAACACAAGCAGCTTATATTGAAAAGACCAGCACTAAATCTATTTAATGAGTACAGCATATGCCTACTGTATGTGTAAAACAAGACTGGATTATATGTCAGTCAGAAAATATCACCCTGCCCTAACATCACATATACATCACCCTGCCCTAACATAACCCGTATACACAATATATTCTGTCGCACAAAGACAGCCGATTCGAACCGTGGCTCAAACGTGTAATGCGGCAAAAATTTATATGAAAGAAAAGAACAAATTCTGTCTGTAGAACAAGAGGAAAGGGGAGCACATGCTGAAACATAAAGAACGTAGCACAAAAAAGTGAAATAAATCCATTTTTTGTGGCACATGAAATGTAAAAACAATTCTCTGTGTTGCGGCTCTCAGACCCATGAACCCACAGCATCTTACAGTACAGCCACAACACAGTATTCCCACGGGAGTCTATCTTTCTCTCTGTGTAGATGCCGTGTGTGTGTATTTGGCTGCCAAACCAAGCTCGAGGGGAGCTGATGAAGTGAAGGAGAGTGAAAGAGGAGGTGTAAGTGGGAGCTGGCTGAAGTGAGAAAGAGAGAGCGAGAGAGAGAGAGACAGAGTGGGGGGAAAGGGAGGCAAACGTCTAATGATCCATCCTTCAGGCCTGCCACAGCGAGTGTGAAATATGGTGCCAAAGCCTCATACTTCATCCTCAGGCTTGATGTCGTTTCACAGGGGCAGACAAGCTGGGCGAGTGGGCCAACGAGGCAGCGGCTGCACGTGTGCAGTCATAATCACAGTATATATACACACACATACACACACACACACACACCAAGAATTATATAAACAAAAGCCAACAACCTTGCATTCAGGCGCAACATTCTTACACCAGAGTTTGTGGCGCCAAGGAGTAAATAAAACATTTCTGAACTTTGAAGGAATAGTTCATCCAAATATAAAACTTCTATCTCTCTAAACCGGTTTGACTTTCTGCCTGAAAACAAAAGGAGTTATTTACAGCAAAATGTATATTTACAGCATTTTATATACAGTGAAATAAACAGTGACTACAGATACCAAGGATTTCCAAGGCACTTACATTTCAGTCTTTTTCTCACATAAAGCAATCAAATGACATCGGAAGATTTGGAATTTAGCACAGAAGTCATATGGAATATTTTATGATGCTTTAGCGGTGGATTTGCATGCAACATGGCAACCCCTAGTCCCTATCCATTTATTTATTCATTTATTTATTGAGAGCAACACAAATGCTCAGCGACACAACAATTTTGTGTTTTACAGACAAAAGAAAGTCATATGGATTTAGAATCACATCATGACGAGTAAATAACAGATTTTTCAATTTTTAAGTTTATAGAACAAAAGATGAAGCATTTTGCAATATGATTTTACCTACAAGCATGTCGAAAGCTGTGAATTTCTTAAAATCAAAGCTGAAGTTTAATGTAGAGGTCTGTTTTGCTGAAAGCTAATTCCACGCGAAGCTTTGTTTTATTGGACCAGACGCGAGCGTGCCTGCCACTCGACGATCAAAACAACTGTAATTGTAAAAAAAATGTAAGGTTTGATTTTCTAGGCCACTTTTATATGATTACAAGGAGTTATATACATCAAACGCAGAGTCTAAGTCTTAACTGTTACAGACTGCACCCACTTTAAGTCTTGATTTAGCCTCAGTGCAGTTTTGACACAAGATGGATGTTCCAAGGGAGCAGCAGATCAATTTAACATTATCCTCAATTTGCAGTAATTGGATTGAGAAAACAATCCGTCATCCAGAATCAATTAAACAACAAGTGGGATATTTTGTGGGGGCCTCGTTTCCATCGACCCCTTAAAAATGAGGCAGTGACTACTAGATTATGCACTGCCCTTCTTTTCTCATTCGCTCCCTCCCTCTCTTTCTCTCTCTCTCTCTCTCTCTCTCATATCTGAACCACTGCCTATAGCCATGGGCAGTGAAGACTAATCAAGATATACTAGCGATACTTGGATTTATCTGGTTGTTGACGTTTATGCCACTGCCCAACACGAGTTGTTTGTACTTTATGACACCTGTCTGTCCCTGCGTTTCACAGTGCCAACATGAAATAAATTAGATTTATTTCGAGTGATGCAACACCGCACTACATCGCCTTAAGGGGCCTCATAAGTATTACCGACTGCCGTCCAGTCGCACTGTCGGAGGCTATAGGGAAAGTGCGCTTGGAAAAGAAGACTGGCTGATTGGCTAAGCAGAGAGCGAAAAGGTGATGTCAGTCTTGCGAATGTGACCTGTGGGCATGAGAGTATCAGAGCGCCCCAGGCTTTCCTGACCTCTCTTTATTTCTCTTCCTAGGACTGTGGAGTAATGAGAAGGTTTCCATCAGAATTCAGAAATGAGTGCTACTCAGCGGCAGTTATCGTTTGAAAAGCGCTCCTGAAATTCTTTCGATTACTTTACACAAGGATGTTTAAACCTAATTTCTGTACCACAAAAACCTGGTTGGATACCTCCCGTTAAACTTAATACGTTTTTCTGTAACAAATATTTTGCGAGCCATTATCGAGCTTTTGGGTTTATGACTCAGACGTTGTAATAATGACACTATGCAAACACACAATAGAGCTAATGGAGAAACTATTTTGTAGGTCGTTAGGTGGTTTTGTATGTCGTTAGGTAAAATGGAAATACACGCTCAAAAAAACAGACATTTATAACAGACGTGCTTGTGTATCATTCACTCTCTGGAAGGTTTGGATGAGCGTTGCTTTGATAACTAAAGCGATGACAGGCAGGAGGCTTGTTGATTCATTACTCCGGAAAAAGATAAAAGGAGCGGAAAAAAAAAATCTCTTTCCCTGCACAGCTTTCCTCCTCTGAAGCCGTTCTCATCGTTCTTCTCCTCCCTGCAACCATGAGTGAGCAGTCTTGAGCCCCTGGGGCCGGTCTCTCTTTGCCAAAAATAACTGCAATGCTCAGATCAGGCAGCGGAGTGGTCTAATCCAGCTCTGGTAGTTCAGAAGGCTATAGGTCGGTGAATGCCACAGAACCACAAACCACAGGAATAACCATTTTACATGAGTTAGAGCATTTAGCAAGTTAGCTGGGCTCACATTTAGATGATAAATCCTTAAGAGTCAGTGATCAATCAACACACAAGGAGGGAGTCTGCTACTGCGGGCGCCAAACTGTGCTGCTGTTTTGTGAGGATGATATTTCTCACAAGGCCTGTCGATCTTAATTAGGGACGGAACCTGAGCTATCAGTGCGACAGACAGATGCTCTCTCCTTCCCTTCACTCTGACGGAAAACAACGTGGTTACATAAGGATCTGTTGACTGCAGCTCTGCTTCAAAATCCAGTGAGCTACATAGGAAACCTTTATCCAAGCATTCTAGCTATGACGGAACTGAATAAAAGTGAGTGATTTGTTATTCTGCGCATAGACAGATATTAGATACAGTTCAATGATCTTAGCAGGTTTCCAAGCTTCCAAAAATATACAACAGTTCAACTTAATATAATATAATATGCTTTGTAGGAGTATTAAGCATAGAAATGTTGTGTAAAACAGTTCAATTTCAATCATACTAATCTATGTTTTTGTATACTTCTTGGATGTATTTCATTTAATCATATTTCTCTCACCTCGTCCACCATCTTGCATGCATCTTTGCAAAGCATTCTGGGATAGTCTTCTTCATGAATGATACACACAATCCATACTTAGAATTTGATCAAAATGTGTATCTTTTGTGTCTTAGGAGGCAGCATAATTAATCTGCATACATTTTGGTACAGCTTTTGAATCTAGCAGGCCTATGATATCCTAAAATGTTGTCTCCATAGGCAGCTTACTAGATTTTGAAGACAGACTGTGAGGGTGTGAATCTAGTAGACTTTTTATGTCATGTTAAGTCACTCGTGAGAACAGCGGCGTAAAAGTTTCTTGGGAAACGTGAAATTAAAACACATTGCATTCGGCTTCACTGGGGGGTGTATTATTCCAGATCTACAGTTTAGCTATAACGTCTCTACGGAGATAGAAATGAACTAGTTCATACTTCATCGTAATAGCACCAAGGAGGCGTAAAGAAAAAGCTTTTTTGTTGCTTATTCGTCTTCCGTGCACACCAAAAATAAAAGAGTAGTCAAACAATGAAAGCGTCTGGGTCTCGGTTCCACGTATGTACACATACAAATTCCCGTCACGTCCCAATAAAGGAATTCTTTTTAAGACATATGCAACATCTGTCAGAGACCAGAGCTATCGCAGTGTCTGTGGACAGATCTCCACTGCACCAGCCGCGCCAGAGAGACAACCTATCAATGGCATAATCAAGAAATCAATCCCCCCATCAGGGCTGCATTCACTCCCTCTGCGCAGTCATCAGGTCAACAAATCAGCACAAAGACACGCCAGTCAACCAATCAGACCGAGTGAATGGTACATGTTGGGTGTAGGGCAGTCATCAAACAATCAGCTAATAAGGCTCCAAATGTAGTAATCAGCCACACCAGAAGCGTCCCAGGAGAGGGTAAACAAGTCAATTGTGGCCAAGCTGACCTCTCAGTGCACACTGTGTACCTGCTGCTCGAGCAGCCCACTCCTGCACTACTAAGTTAGCGTTGGCCAAGCTGTGTGAGCAATGTCAGGACATGCAATAAAGCTCTTTGGGAAAGGTTTTAAAAGCAATACAATGCTGTAGATTGAAACATTTCAAGGTTGACGCTGACACGAAACGTATTCACGCTGGCTTGCATTCAAAGTCAACAAATTCAATGATATTTCCATTCCTAATAATTGTCCTTGATTGTATTGTGCAAATCCATCATTGAACATTATTCTCATGAAAAATAAGTGGTTTTCGTGAAAATCGTTTTCGGTCTATTACACAACCTTTCTGGGAATTTGAATTTGACGAGACAAAGTGACTGAGGAAAAGCTCTAATAACCAGTAAGATTAAAGCTAAGGATTTTTGATCCAATCAAATCCAGATGAACTCATTTAAGCCTCATCCTGCATTATTCCATTATATCTGTTTTACACTAAAATATGTCACATTACAAAAGCATTGCGAGTGCAAAATCATAATGCTTCCACAGCAAAAAACAAAAAAAAAACAGCACTTCAATGTAACGGGCTACTTTCATAAACCTGCTTTATTTCATAAACTTGATTTATTATCGTTTCGTGTGCTGAAAAGTGTTAAATTGATCTCCTACCAAGCAGGGTGATGATGCAGGCCAGGATGGCGACTAGAGCGCCTGTGCTGAGACCCGCTGACAGCATGAAGGCTTCGGTGCCACACGACTGGGGGGTCCCATCAGAGTCACAGTCACACACTCTTATAGACAGTGTGTTAGTGCTGCTCAAGGCAGGCGTGCCGCTGTCCACTATCAACACAGGGAGTCGATACATAGCCTGGTCCCTCCTCTGAAAACCACTCCGCTTAGTTAGAATAGATGCCGTGTTGTCTAAAGAGAAAGAGACAGATATATGTAACATTACATGGAAAGTAATATGAGGTGAAATGAGTGAGATTGTAAAACGACTCCAATAAATAGATGGAATGACAGCTATGCTTAATCCTATTAGGAGTAATAGCTGAATTTCAAGGCCTGGCTATAAACTCTTACTGTCTTAATGAAATCACGTACCTTTATTGTCTCGGAGAGTGAAGTTCATGTTCCCAGCTGTCTCTGCGGTGAGGGAGAAGAAGAACCGATGGCCGCTGGGCGGTTCATCTTTATCTACTGCGCTTATGGTTTCAATGACCTGAGACGATGTCACAGAAGAGATAAAGAACAGAACATGAATACAGGACGATTATAACACGGGCTAGTAGTTTCACAAAGCAGGGACAAGCTGTAGTCATGTTGTCGTTAGTTTATACGTATTTACCGTTAAATTACAGTTATTCATTTGGCGTACACGTTTATCCGAAGCAAATTACAGGGTTTACGGGGTTGCAAATTCAAGGTTTAGATTTGTTTAGAATTTGCGTTCCCTCGGAATTGAACCCACGACCTAAGCGTTGCAAACACAATGCACCTGTAGAGCTACAGTTTCTTTTTATTTAAAAAACACTGTATTTCTTTTTAAATAACTAAACTCGGTTATAGCGTGCAACCAAAGGGTTGGGCGAGGACACCTTTTAAAAACATACACCTGGAAGAACACACTGCTTCGTTTCGGCCTTCTTGATTTTTGTTAACATTATGCCTAAACATTAAAAATAAAAGATAGATGGATGGATTTCTAGGCCTCAAGGCTGCAGTTTGAAGTAAGGCTTGTTGTTAAGGTCTGTCGCATTAGTTGTGTCATTTTGTCAGAAAGCTTTACGAGACAGAGAAAGTCTTATGGATGTGTGGGCTACAAGTACAAGGTAAAACTTGTTGAAAAACTTGTCAGGAAATTTCTAGGAGGACAATCTGCACCACAACATGTTTACATGTCATTTGTGTTGATGTTTGACGACAACACAAAGCGTTACAGCCATCCTGTTCTCCTCTACAGCAGTACCTCACTCAAAACAGAACGATTCACAGACCTCTCACTCACAGCAGTGTCAGTTCAGCGATGAATATTTCATAGTATAGGTAAACCTGAATATTTCATGCTAAACTACAGAACAATTTTAGTGGTGCGACTGAATTCAAGGGCGTCAACTTTGAGAAAAACACACATTTCACGATGTCAGATTGCACATTAGGTTCTGAAATAGCGCCGAAAACAACATCCAGAGGATATAATAAGTCGCAGAGATATCCAAGATGGACGCCGCTTATATGGTATCCAGGGATTTAGCGAAGAACAGGGCCAACCCAGCCTAAAGCTGGACCGAAACCCCCAAAGCACAGTAAAGTGCTGCGTTTTAGAGATGAATATCAGGGTGACCCATCAGCTAGTGCACTAAGAAGATTCTCCTGACACAGTACTGAGTCCTAATCTGTGGGCTTTGGCTGGGTTAAATACAGTGCGTGCAGCTTTTCCCTAGTGTCAGGCTACAGTCAGCACAAACTCAATCTGCTTGAAAATCTCCTAAAACCCCACGCGCTGGCCAAGCAGGAGCGAACGCATCAGAGAGACTCTTCTTACAGACTCTTCTCCTCGGCTACTGGAAGAATATGACCTTGTGCTAAGCGAGGGCTTTTCAGTGCTGTAATTCTCCGCTCCTTTATTTTATTTAATGCCACCTCCCCCACTTACGCTAAGTGATTATTTGGCAATGGGAACTATGAGGGATTTATCATTTATCTGTAAATATTTTTGAAATCGTAAAACGGCACATTATTAATAACACTCCTGTGTGAACGACACACGCCGAGCAGGATGTTCCCGCGGCGCCGAGTGCTGATTACAGTAAACTACGGCAAAATGAATTACAGACAGTCCATTACGACGAATGCAAAGCGTATTAATAAAATCACGGATGCAACGGGTTCATTTAAAATGAATAAGAACTTCTTGCCAAACTGGAGTATTTAAGGTTATTTAAAATAACTGATTTTGCATTCACCGACTCGGAGAAGCCATTATAAACAACACCAACTCAAGCACAGCCAAAAAGTACATCACGTGGAAAAAGGGTGATTTAATCTCTTTCTGCATGTAAAAATTGGCTGAAGGGCGAAGGGTGTCTCCTGAGCCATCCGACCTTACAGAGAGTGAAAGGGAAACGCTACCGTTGTAAGCTGGCTCTCCACAGCAGCGGTCTGTCAGCCAGCCGCGGCCGACCGTGTCTCTTTTAATGCCTCAGAGACAAGACAGAATATATACGACCTTAAAGAGATAAAAAAAACCTTGGGAAAACACTCACTCCTCATAATCTAATCTGCTAAATCACCTGTAACAAATCATCTGGCTCATTTAGAGACCGCGGCTTCCGTTCGTATTGCGCTTCTATTAAATTCGAAAAGTCATATTAGGAACAAAAGAGAAACCAAGGACACTGAGGGAAAAGCTCTGTGCTGGAAACGAAAGGTGAAGACATGCGTTCGGTATGACCCCATTACAGGCACTTGTTGGATGGGGATCTGGGGACCTCTTTCAACAAGCCATCTGTTTTAGACTTGGATGCAATGATGTGGAAATTTCCCCGACTCATATCAGCCCTGTCTATAAGGGATAGGTCACGATGATTGACTAGTCATTTAGTGAGGTCAACTAGTTTTAGTATTTTTACCACATATACATGTGTATGTATGTGTGCGTATACATTTACAGGCACACACACACAATTATACATACAGAGAGAGACAGTGAGTGAGAGATCTAGAGAGAGAGAGAGAGGTACATATACACATGTAAACACATTCAATACATCTAACAATTTTATTTTGAAAATATGTAGTTCAGTACATCCTTACTATGCCCCCCCCCCACAATACCTATGCACACCCCAAAAAAAACACATGAAAAAAACTATTTAATTTGTTCTTAAACCACACTTAGCTGGTTCGGAACAGGTTTACCAGGCAACTATATGAAACAAATTTATTCTTTCTCCTGGCAATTCGGAGTTCATTCAAATTCAAGAGCTCTATACACTCGCTTTCAGAGAAGCTGGCATGTTGATGGAGCAGGTGTGAAGCTCTAAATATACAAATGTGCATATGAGGCGTATGAAAACAACATCGTAGAGATGTAACAACAGGCGCACGTCTGCTGGAAAAGAGCCTGTTTTCCCTCAGATGCAAATATGCAAAAAGCAGTCAACTATTTTGCAAGGCATTGGAGTGACAAAGCGTCATCGCCGTTTGTTTGATGATATTGTCTCTCGGCGTATGTTCTATCTGATGAAAATTCCTTGTCTAACAGATCTAGGAACATCCCATTCGAAGCTTTGACATACAGATTTAGTCCCCGAAAGCACTCCAGGATGTCTGAGAGCCTCTTTGCTGTAGGTACAGAGGTTTAAGGACTGTGATAAGGATTCACAGATTCGTGGCACCAAGACTAGCAGGAGGGCTCCGTGTCATTGAGACAGCGTTTGACTACCGCCGCCGCATCGCTCAAGTGCCCCCGTGTTTAAAGATACAGAGGAAGCGTGAATCGCAGGGGAAGCTAAATGATTATGAAAACATACAGGAGCTTTCATCTCTATTCAGAGAAAGAGAGACCAATCCACTGTTCCTCGGAGAGGCGAGAAAGTAATTTAGCCTTTAATATAAGAGAGAGCTTTGAAAGTTAGTGATGGAAGCCTGGGGTGTCCAAAACACATAGAGAGCCTTGGGGGACTTCAGTAATGTGTTTCAAGGCTGAGATAGCATTGGTGAACAGAGACCACTACCACCTTTTCACTTAGGCAAAACAAACATGATTCACAGTGACTTTGGGACACAGGCAGGCCAGGACTAATTGTTATGGCGGAGACAATGATGCCACAACAGGGGACTGTATCTCACGCTCAGTAGACCCTGCAGCCTTGTTTTGTTCTCTCTTTGTTTCGAGGGCCCTTGTGGGAGACATTATTTTTTCTAAGAAAAAAGCAGAACATCTTTTATTATTCCTTCGCTGCTCCCAAAACAACAGATTAGAGCGAGTCAATTTCTGATACGCTAATAATAACATTGTAATGAGTAGGAATTTTAAATCTGTAACCATTAATTTTCCACCCAACATACACGCCGCCTGTCAAAGACGTAAATGAACTGATTACAGTTACTAACTAGGCTTTGAGTAACTACATGCCATATTTAATTAGATTTTAGAGAGAACACAAATATCCATTAAAAAGAACGTTCTAGATCAGTTTTGTGTCATGTAACAACATTTGTCAGCAGACTCTTACATTCCCATTAGAACAGAATGTTTCCTCCATGTTTTCACAGATTGCTTACTACATGACATTCGTCTTAGTAATAACATTCTATCTGAATTCTATCCGAATCTGATTGTAAAACGAGTAAACTGTTTGTTAGTGTGTATGCGTTCAGCAATTGGCCGCTGCAGGACCTCGCATTTGGCCACTTGACAACACCAGACTCCCCAACAAACCAATTTCATGCCACAGTCACCTCTGTCTCATTTGCATTGGTGGAAGGCTTTTTCCACACGAGTGCACAATGTTTTGATCCCCTGATTAGGGTGATCTGCGGCAGGAATCCTGTTGTTATCATTTTGTCCATCTGTGTCCCTCTGAGCTCTTTAATGGCTGTGAATCTGCACCAATGTCCAATATTCATCCTTTTTGCATTTTTTAATGGAGGATATCAAATATCAAATAATCCTCAAAGCAACAATAATATATTGAAGTAAAATTTGCAGCAGCATAACCCTGGTTGAACCCACACACAGTTGCAGGCTGCAGTGTATAATAGTTATTGTCATTCAGTGGTGACTCTCAAAAGATATGATACTTTCATTTTGGTCTATAGCACATTTTACATTTGATATAAATGTCTTTGTGTTACAGTACAAAGAGTTTACTACATACCTCTCCTGGTCCGGCGCTTTCGCACAGGTATGTTTCGTACTCTATGGCAAAGACGGGCGCGTTATCATTGATATCCATCACTGTGATTAAAGCCACGCCTTTCCCCACCTGTGATGGATCCACTGAAATCACAGAGAAATATGCATATGAATAAGATAAACAAAAGAACATAACATCACTTAAAACGTTTGTTTTAATGATTTAAGTATGTAAGTATGCAAGTATGCAAGTGTGCAAGTATGTAAGTATGCAAGTATGTAAGTATGCAAGTATGTAAGTGTGCATGTAAGTATGCAAGTA
>JAZGTI010017835.1:0-11971 GCA_036877585.1 Botia kubotai | reverse complement strand
AGTTTGAAATGTGATTTTAAAAGCACAGTATTTTCTCCAGGACTTTGAATACACGTTTATTGCATGTCCTGTAGCGCTGAAGACGCGCTGAACGGTGAACGAACAAGCGAGCGGTTTCCGGTCCATCCAGCGTGACTGTGAAAACAGTCCAGTAATGTTGCCTGATGCGATTCTTGTTACACGACACAATGAGATGCACATGAACAGAGGCCAATTTTTAAAGATTTCACAATGCATACAAATAAAAAGCAGCGCACCAGAATGGTCAAGCTGGGATAGAAGATGATACTTAAATATCGAAACACTTCAGCTGTAAGATGTTGTGAAATAATCATGTTTTATCCATTAAACAGAAACAAACAATAATTTAAAAAATTCTATTGTGTAATATTATTGTGTACCAATCCAGCATAATTTGTGATAGATCTGCAAAGCATCAGTGAACGCATTTCTCCCCTGGCACTACTTTTCATTTTCTTCATAATCGCCAAACCTTTATGCCAAATAATTAGAATCGAGAATCAATCTACACGACATTCGCCTTGTGCTGCTCCATTCCCCGACGACAACAGCTCAACGCAAGACATTAAATGCCATTAAGCTAAAAGTGGCATTTGAATCAGATTTCCCCCAAGCATGATTCTTGATCAACAGAATAAAACTGGGAAAACGTGACAGGTGCATTGTGGGATCATGTGGTTTTGGTGGATGGCAGAGAGGAGGCTGGCCAGAGATCCTGTGGGGTCTGTGATGGTTTGGACTGGCTCCACACGAGCAGATGGGTGTGAGTGACAGGTCAGATGCAGGATAAAGGTCTTGTCGTTTGGAAGGTGGGGCTCACTGTTCAGATGCGATCATAATGCGCGGTCATCCTCTAAACTTGCGGTCTGTACACTCTGCAGTTAATCACTCAGGCACTGACAAGGACAGCAGCGGTCAAGGACCCGCCCAAATCAGCAGTTACTACTGGGGACAAGCTGACAGCTAGAGGAATCAATACGGTTCGGTTATTTGCTTTGATGCTAAAAAACTATATAAAGGAGACCGGGGCTAGTTGTCACAAGTCCTACAGCACCCTCATCCAATGGATTTATATTTTTGTACATTTAACGCGACGGTTGCGTTTCATAATTGTTTTTCTGTCTAGAAAAGGCAGTTTTTTGGCAGGCTTTACTGCGGAACTCACCCCGGAACAGAGTGACAGCATGTTTACTGTTACCTCCTCTGTCATTACAACAAGATCAATGTGTGTTTAATGAACTCTGTATTGTTTCCTGAGCTAAAATAAAGAACCAGCTACGGGTAGTCAAACACTGACTAGACTAAAAAGTGTGACAACTTGCCCCAGTCTTTCTACGGTGAAAGAATACAAACATTTGGAATCCATTTGTGGTGCATCATGCTAGAAAATGTCACAAACACAAGTTCTCTGTGTTTCATTGATGGAAATGAAGAAAAACAATCACTATTTTCAGTGCACGGGTGTCATCACACTCCAGGAAACGTGTAAGTCAACCACCATCACGACAGACTCTCGCGTTTGTAAAGCGGCGCGATTATGAATCAATTAACTGCTCAGGATCTGAGAGCACCATGTTACTACCCTACTGATGCCTTCAACAGATCTTTTGAATATGAGCTTAGAGGAGCCACCTGGAAGCACCAGGTTCCGTGAGTGGGCGGTGTAGTCGGGTCGAGCTGAGAGTGTGAAACCTCGAACCCAGCACCAGCAGAACACATGGTGTATGGGTGGATGCATGCAACACCTCTGTTTATAGACCACACGCCATTTCAGGCTTCATGTCACAGAGCCGGTCTGGGCTTGTCTGAATCTTCTCTTTCTCCATTCTAAAATTCTGACTATTAGAGATTCCGTTAGGAATCTTCACTAAATGAGTCACAAAATAAAGCTGTTATAATAATTAAAATTCTGCTGTAATTGCATTAAAGTGTCTGTCAGTTTCATGCATCATATTTAATGCATTCTGAAAACTTTACCATGATCTTAACTCACAGCTCAAGCGAGAAACATGCACTGTGTTTTGCCCCTAGCAACAGCCTCCCAGAATGCTGTTATTTTCAAATACATGCGACAGCAGAGACTGACTGACTGCAGGTGGCTGATTCCAAGCAGGATATCATGCAACACTCGAAGCATCTCAATGTCACATGACAAACATTTTCTATTTCCCTTTGTATTAGATAAGTAACAGGCATTAAAACAATCAACAAACAATCACCATCTTTATGTCTCTCTTTTTCAACTTATTTCTGTAATTTAATATTCGAACCCCAAGCAGTCAAGAGACCATGAATCCAGGTGGAGAAGATTCAACCCATCCGTTGAATCTTAAAAATCTTTAGTTCTGCCATTAAAAGATCTAGCTTCTAGATTCCCCACCCTTGCTTTCACTTTATCACATCAAAAGATGGAAGAACGAAGCCTGAGGCCTTCAGATGTGTTAAAAAAGACAGCAGAGAGCCACAGGGACCGCGTGTCCTCCGAGCTCTGCCTGAATCAGACAGGCAGAAAAATCCCCAGAAAAGCACCACGGAACATCCTCAGAATAACAAACAGCAACAAACTACTACAACTAACACACAAAGCGTCATATTTATATTAATATGATGGTCATGAGTGGAGATGTTAACTGAGGGGGTATTGCAGGTGAACGTGCGGAGCCAGCAGCGATACCGAGGGGTAGAATGAGATTGGATTAGAGTAACAAGGATCAGCAAGGCAACGCAGATGATCTACTGCAGCGCACACACACTTACATACAGACGCACACATGCAGACACACACACACAGACTGCAGAGCATCAACATCCCAAACACACCATCATACGGGTCCAGGTCATTTTATTCAATCACTTAAATCAGCTCTGTGAATTATAATGACGGTCATGTGCATTAAAAAAATCAACAGATTTTACATGTGGACTGATGTCGGAATATTTAATTACATGCAGCTGAGTTCTGTTATATAATAATCACAACGCCAAAGAAGAATCTCCTGAGCAGCATGCATCACATTATAACATCTGAGCACATAAACTAACTATTTTACAGGTGATTTCGACAACATAAAAATGAATAGACAACACAAATGACCAGAATAACCATTTACAGCCAACCGCCAAAAGTGACTATGTGAAACCCAGCTGGATAAAAGAATATTTATAAATATCATAATTAAACGTACAAAATAAATGCATCTGTTTCTTATGCATACAACAGAAATTCTGAAGCCAATGCATGTCAATACAAACAGAATGAATCCAAGAAATCTATTTTTGTGGCCTCCATGAATCAAATATCACACAAGTCTGAAAGATCAAACAAACATTACTCTGTGTTCCTAAAATACACAACAGGCAAAAGGTTTAGGGGAATGACCTCATTGTTTTGGCACTTGTAAACATGAGACTTGTGAGACCTGCCTTACATAAACCACATTAAAATAGACTGTCAAATCTGGACGCTGAAAACAAGTCTGGTCGAATCCGTGTTATTTGTACGGAGCTTTACACAATCCACGTCATTTCAAAATAGCCTTCGAGAACGCGAGGATGCCAAAGGGGACAGTGGAGAAAGATTTACACTGACGTTTAGGTTCACAAAACAAAAATGACACAACATTCATTAAACTGTGATTTACAACAAACAGCTTTAGTACAGAGAAAACAAATCATGTTTCTGAATATACCACTAAGCTCATTTTTATAGACACTGGAGGGAGGAAAACAGCCACATCACTCCCCATCTGTTAGAAACAAGCACATGGCGGTGAATTTTTAACTGTTCAACACACAAGAACAGTTCAGCAAAAACATGAAACCAAGCCAGCTGAAGGTCGGGCATTGTGGGAACAAGCACATGACAGTGGCAATTACAAATTACTGATTCATTACAGCTGTGAGAAAAAATATTACTCATGACTCCTGGTGAGAAACTATCATCTTGAGTCAAGCTTTGTGCAGTTTAAACGGCTTATTAGACCTCAAGCATTTTACGAGAGTTTTACACAGGTCTACAACATAAACTTACATACCATACTGTATTTACTGTACAGGCTACTGTAATCTTGGTGCACTGTGATAAATTATCTTTATTTAGGGCCTCAAACTATTAATTCATTCCAATTTTGTCATAAGGTGGTTCAAGTAACCTTTTGAATATTAACTAGCTGTTTTGCTAACTTCAAGCTCCTTGTAAGTTTATCACCTAAACAGCAGAAGGATACAGTTGACAGGTTGCTATTTTAACCCTGACTTCAGAGAACTCCAAGATTAGCTATCAAGAAAGGCATCGAGGGCAATTACTCTCCCATCTACTCGTGGAACAAAAATATCTAGAATTTATTTGCAAAGAACTCCTCAAATCACCTAGCGCCCACAGGGCACGCCGACCACTTTCTGGCTTCCAAGACTTACACGTCATGCGTCATCGCTGCGAGTTCCTAATCCCCACCCGTGAGGAGCACCCGTTCTTCTCCAGAGTCTGAAGTGCCTTGTAACTTCGGTTGTGTGACCCAGAGATAAGTTTTGCCTGCTAGGACCCCTCCCTCCAGGCTAAATCAAGCCGGCTGGGCAGTCCCCTCATGAATGTCCCCTCACCCCAAAAATAAACCTGCTGACTGGAGGGCGTCACGATATGATCTCACGTTGAATATTTTTTCCCTCTAGTCTCGCGTCTCTCATTCATTTCCCAACTGGGGCAGTGGAGCAGTGACAGTTCATTTACTGCCTGCTAAATTGAATTCAGACGGATGATATAGAAGTATTACAGGCATGACTGATAACTGGTGTTTGAAAGCCAGAACGGCACATCAGGGTACGATACAAAGGCTTTGAAAGGAAACGCTTTACCAGTGCTAATACAACAGGACTTATGGAACGCTTCAATGGAATTTATATATGCATTTATATACAGCACAGCAGCTGTTTTCTCCTAAGGGAAGCTGTCTAAGAGATAATTCACAGAATAATGACAATAGTCAAACAAAAACAACAGAAAGAAAGAGCAAGAGGTCAGAAAATAAAAACGTAAGACATTATCACTCTGTATCGTGTCTCCTGAAGTTCACATGCTGTTATATGGAGATTCAATTGACCTCAGGTCCATTTTCACTCTGGTTAGGGTGTAACCGGGAGACAAGGAGTCGGTCCTTCAGTCGATGGAGACTTTTCTAAAGTTGTCATGGAGAGAGGCACTGCGGTGAAATCTGATCCCTGAGAGCGGCCCAACAGGCCACCGAAGCTAAACTTCAAGTTTAAAAGAGCCGAGATTCAAACAGAAGGCCACTAATAAAACCTTCCTCTGAAATATAGACAGCCCTGTGTCCTTCTCCAGCTAACCTTCAATCCTGGCCATTTGTTGAACTCGTCTCTATGGTGATTTGGCCCCTGAAGAGATGGGCTGATGGACTCGAGAGATTAGAAAAAGAACAGAACAGAACTTTGCTGTTCCCACACTATCCGGGCAAAATATTCAGAAGAGCAGCCAAACCAGTTTCTCCACTTCTGGTCTGGACCAGTTGTGGGTTTTTGTGGTGTTTCACAGTAAACAAAGCTTTGGGTAAAATGCCATAGTAACAACCAGATGCTGAAAGTCAGTGAGGGTCTGCATGTCATTATTGAAGAACTTGGGAACAACACAATAAATCAAAGCGAATGTGAATCTGGCAGAGTTTGATCTGAATTCTCAAAACAAAAGTCTGCAGGCGGGACTGTTTTCACTAGCAACGTGGTGTTGCCACAACGCAAGGATGAAAACTGCTACGAAATGCAGTTTTTCTTCTTCGTGCTCGTAAATGTTGCCAAACGCGTCGCACCGAGTACAACCAGCTGTCTGAATGTGACAATCACCCGACCGCAGGTGACAACACAGATATTTACTGACACCGTTTAGAGCAGAGAAATCTATCAAAGCCCCATTTCTGAATCAGTCCTGACGGAAAACAAAAGTGTTTTTTTTGATGTTCCGGGGAGAACATACACTGCAACGCTCTTTCAGCTGGTGCCAAACTTGTGTCTGGCCGGTGCCAAACTTGTGTCTGGCCGTTGACAAAATGCTGACTAGTCAGAATCATGCCCAGTTTCTCAGGAAATACTACAGAGGTCTTTGGTCATCAGCATTTTGATCTGTAAAAGCTAAGTAGCCATTGCTTTCTCATGCGCTTAGCGTTGTACATCACCTAGCATCAGAGAGCAGTGTGTTACGGAGCATCAGCGCATTTCAAATGAAAAACGATTACTTCTTTGGTAAATAAGGACATTTGTTTGACAATAAATAGACTTTTTATAATAAAGGTCTAGGCGAAGCTCATTTCTCAAAGGTTGCTTCTGACCCGGTCAACCCAGGCCGACCTCAGTGCTCTGCCACTCAGCTTAGCGACAGATTTCAACTAGAAAAAGCTGGATCTACCGCTTCAGTGACTCTGAGACCGTAATCTCTAAATCTTTTAATATCATGTCAAAAATGTTTGATGCGAGAAAAGTGATGAACAAAGATGAGATCAAAGAGCGAGGATGGAGGAAGGGCTCAGAATGGGAGGAAATGAGGAGGATGATGGAATCTACATCAGAAAGCCAAAAGTTGATCATGACAAAACCAATAAACAGCAACGCCAGATGACACAGTAAGGGCTGCTTGAGTGATAACCTCTGAAAACCCACACAGAACTATAAGAACCGCAATCCGTAACGTTTGCCTCTCTACTGCCATCTCTGTTTGAAACATAAAATTGCAGGTTACTTTATGCACTGTTCTTTACATACGTTGAAGTCAAATGAACCAAACCCGACGGCTCAAATCATAAATCATTACAATCTTACTTTTGCACATCAGGGTGTGGTAAGGCGATTGTGTCGAAAACTGCTCAACTGATCTGAAACCTACTCAATGACTGATTTGTGTTTGTTTTTTAGTCAAAAGCAGTTAAAGATTGCAGCTTTAAAGTAACAGTAACATGCATCTTTTATTGTAGTTAAAGTTGTCCCTGGATTTAAACTTGGCATGTCAATGTTTCTCCTAAACAGAAGACATTATCCTCATCGATTAGCAACAAGATTTTTCTTGCTAAAGGGGCCAGTGAGAAATCTATGCACACTCGTGTGGTTAAATGAACTGTTGCTGGTTTAGACTTATAAATACGATGAACACCCTTGAAAAGGACCATAAAGATCCATTTCTTATCATAATGGCTTCGGCCTGTTGGGTGTTGGGTTGTCCTCGGTGGACCCACTCATCCAATTAACTCAGGGCAATATCCATCGATCCAGTACACATTAGCATATTGATTGTTCATGACCCCACGACTGATACATCTCACTAATGGCAGTCAGGCAATTCTTCAACACTGTACACGAATGCATCTCCACTTACAGAAAGCACGTGAAACCCAAAGGTCCAGAGAAAGACACATTAATATCTGCAGGTTCTTCTTCTCAAAAACATTTAACACACAACAAAAGTGTTGGACTGCATGGTGTACATCTAACACCTTTATTGAAATATTTTGATATTTTGAAGAAACTTTTGTGAAATTCTTCTTTAGAAAGGAACGCTGGACAAACAATCCAACTTGTCGAAATGAATTAAAGCAGAACTATATTAAGACAAGCCGATTGTGTGAGATTACGTCAGCGTAACTGTGAAATGACTGTGCCAGAACACAAAAGCCTGGAAGGCAACATGGGCCAGAAGATTTGGATCATAACTCACTGAATCCTGGGAACTTAAAATACTTTATGTACCAGTTAGTTTCAGTCATCGAATGTGATTGGATGAGAGATGCCTCACGAGGACTGATGTAACATTACCGGGGTGCTTTTTGTTGTGTATCGCCATGGTAACAGTTGAAACCGTACCAATGGCTGAGAGAAACACAAGTTCAGGTTACAACTAGAACGACAACATCTAAAAATAAACGCCGAACTAAAACAATGCGCATGTTAATACTTTGTATAACCCATTTAAGGGCAGAAGGTCTATGAGGTAATCAGGACCACATGGAAGTGAGAGCGAGTCTCCCGTACCAAACATGAACATCAGAGTGTGATGAGTCACGCTCCGCTTTAAGACGCTTTAGCCCCTCTGCTCTCCATTTCTGACTCACAACAAATAACTAGAGAGAGATCTGAACGTGTGCGGGTCCTGCATTCCTGCTACAGCTCAAACTCCGAGCGATCCACCTTTATTCTGCGGAGGGGACCAAGAAAAAAGCTCTTCAGACTCTCAGTCATGGGGCCCGAGATCTGAGGCAGAGCACAAAAGCAGCACAGAACTGCACACTTTAATTATGCCAAAAACAATGAAGCAACCGAGGCAACAAATATCTGCCACAGCTTCCCTGATACAACAGTTTTCTGGTAACTGTTAACTACTTTGAGTTGTAAGACTGTCATTTTTATAGCTGATATCTCCTTCTTATGAAAACATAAGAGATCATTTGCATATACTGTATGTTTCGCAAAGGGCCTAAAGGTGCAGTCGCAAAAACATCCAGTTTATTTCCAAATGCTAGAGAAGTAGAGTAAAACTAACCAACTAAAGTAAAACTAAGTAACTAAGTAACTTTGTAATCTGACTTCAGTTAATACACTAAAACAAGACAGATTAGCAACTGAGGCACTTATTGTCACTATTGTGACAATAATGATAACTGACCTGGAATCAGTTTTCTTCCCTGCCGGATCTTAATTACAAACAGAAGCCAGCTGCCGTCATGTGACCCCTTAGCTTCGGTCATGTGACCCCCGCCTGGCTTTTTGCTAACAGCGGCCTCCAGGGACATCTGCAAACCACGTTCACTCACGACCTTATAACCTCCCTGTTCGACCTTATAAATCACCCTGTTTAGTGTTACAATCACCTGGAGAAGATCTAAAGTCATGACACACTAAATCTGAATGTTCATTACCATATCTTGTGTTCTGAATCATAAATATAGTTAAATGGGGAAGATCTTTAAGAGCACAGAAATACAATTGTAATGATGGGCTTCATAGCTTAAAGCCCTACTGAATATTTCTTAAAATCCCTGTTGAGAAAGTGAACTAGGAAAGTACATCCAGAATCAACCCTGCTGAAAAAGCAAGCAGTTAAACTGTCATACACCGATTCACCTAAAGAACATTCTGCCATTTGTGAGACTGGATCGTTAAGGGGGTAAAAGACGAACAACAGACACAACACTATGAAATATACTGCACCCTCATGGTTTGGCCACTTTATGAATTACACCTCAGTGCAGTTCTGAGAAGCAGCACATCCATCCATTCAACAGCACTGTGTCTTTAATATACAAGCTGTAGTTAATCACGCTCCACACGGCACGATTCTTAAAGTCAGCCCAGACTGTTAAGCCAGCCAGAGAGTCAGCTTTTGTGGGTGGGGAGGGGTCCTTAATCTTCCATATGTTACTGGAAACAGAAATCTGATCCCTCCAAAAAAGACAAACACTCTCATCTTAACTTGATGTACTTCTTAACTTCGTCCATGCGCACCAGTTTTCCCAGACCGAACAAGAGACGTCCAATCAGCTGTGTGAGATCTGAAGTGAATTCACATCAGAATGCGGTGTCAGTTCTGTTTCTAAATTCTGTCAAATAAACAGATGGTTTAAAAATCAACAATACTGATGACCACGTTTATAACTGGGGTGACTTCCTTTCAGCAAGTTCAGATCTGCGTGTCACACCTATGAGTGAATGTGGCTTCTGATCCCAAACACCTAGTTATAAACAAATACAGAAAAATGTACAAATATATATCTATAAATACACTCAAAAGCGTAAGCTATTCCTTTTCGTTGACAAGGTAACAAATTGTGAGACTTTTCTTTAGACAGTCAATGTGGTTTGAGCAAAACCACTTTAACACTCGTCAGACAGAGACCTTGATTAGTGTCGAGTCCACGTAACAACACTCGCTCATTCTACATCATTTCTTTCTATTAATTAAGCTCTGCACTCAGCAGGGCCTCTTCCCTCGCTCTACGTCGAGAACACGTTCCCCTGCGGATGAGGACAGAACACTGATCAGCTGAGGAAAAAGACAGAGAGGGAAGCAGAAGAAATTCTTCCCTTATTCACTCCAGCGCTGGCCGCACGCCACGAAAACCCCCTGGAGACGCTGTTAACACGTGGCCAGCAGGAGGAGGTGTGGGGGGGCTTGGGTGAGGAGGAGTACGAGGGCTGGTTAATATTCTGACTGTCAGGTTCTGTGCTGAAAAGAAGCTTCACAGAGTGTTTAATGTGCTGCTGCAGGGAGACCGCACTGTCCTCTACCCAGCTAACAATTTTAGGTTGTAAGAGCATGTCCCTCTTTACATCAAGCAACAAAAACATTAATAATGGTATTCTGAACATTCTGGGAACATTCAAAACGTCAGCCTTGTTTTAGATAGTTTTGATGTTTTGTGCTTGGTTATAACAACGTTATTTAAACATTGTTAATTCATTTTTTGATAACTTTGACACAACTTTGAAGAACGTTAGCCCATGTTCAGAGAACGTTCCGTGTTAGTCACCGAAGGACCAGTAACACAGACACATGCACTACTGTAAGGTTTGGAATCACTGTGCAATGATGTGTTTGGAAGAAAATGTATACTTTTATTTGCCAAAGATGCAATAAATTTATCAACAGTTGCAGTAACTCTAACGACTTTCACTGTGAATTACTTTCCGTCTTAAATAAATCCAGCTTCAACGATTGTTCAAGAATCCTCGACTTTATCACTGAGAGCTGTACGGCTGCTGAGGCGTTTTAGCGATCTGTTTATTCAAACATTTAGGTGAAATTTCATCCTGTGCTTTCTGCATCACTTCCCAAAGGTGTTAACAGCTTCCAGGGCATTTCGGAGACATTTTGCGATCAATTGTTTATGAAACGCTACACTGGATTTCTATTAAAAAGATCTAAAAATGTCTTCTAAACTGTTGAGTTCTCAGCAGAGTTGAGATCACGAGCAAGCAAATGCCAAAATAAAGAAGAAATAAACGCAACTCGACAAATAAAGAGCACGACGTGCTGATAAACACTCTGTCAACACAAAACGTCGTCTGTAAAATCATGTCAGTCTTTAGGAATCTCCTCTGAGGCCTCTGACAGGTGTGGGAACACTGTGCTGCTGAAGTCTCATGAAAGGGAAGTTTATCGTTTGGTGCTGACTGACTCTCACCTGTTTCACCAGCAAGTGTGTCTTGTATTGACACAAAGACAGACAGACAGACAGACAGACAGACAGACAGCTGAAGCCCTGTCAGCTGTTTTACAACCTTCAGTGCTGGCAGGTCAATGTAAACCTAAATCAGCAAAATTTCAAAGGTCAATAAATGACGTATAAACACTTAGTAATTCGATATATAATTTTAAATGCAGTAAGGAAATCAAGTGAGGGGGGTAGGGTAAGTGTGCATGATATTCAAGAAAAATGTGGTAACTTGCTAAATAATGCGATATTCGATTATGCTTAATCGAATAATGCGATATTCGATTAAGTTTTTAAAATCAATTAACATTTTATTTTCAAATTCTTTTTAACATTTGACATTTAAACTAACATTTGCGTGCCGGTCTCTCTGCTTTGAGCTAAAACTTATTCGACTATACGTACGTTTCTGAAGAATTAAAATCAATCAGTTATTTGCAAACCACTACGATATTTATATTGCGATATACTGAAATGATCTAAATATTACAAATTCGTATATCTTGCAGCCCTGGGGGGCGGATGGGGGTGGCATTTAATAAATAAGAAAACAATACTATAAATAAAAGCCTTTAAAATTCTTATTTTTTTAGTTGGTATTGCACTTTGAAGGGGCGGAGCTTACAGAAGAAAGCCCCTCTGTTAACAGAACAAGCAGGTGCCGAATATGTCCCACACACCCCTCACACCCTAAAACAATAATGCGGAAAGAGGTCAGAATCCCAGAACCAGCAGTAATGTAACACTAC
>JAZGTI010017834.1:0-11972 GCA_036877585.1 Botia kubotai | reverse complement strand
ATGATTTGGTTACGAGTTTTCAAGAAACATTGCGCCAACTGCTGGCAGCTATGTGTACAGGTTATAACAATGGTAACAGCGTCCTCTACTGACTACATCCATTTAGTTCGCAGCAGGAAATAATGAAATTACATATATGAAAGTGTGTGCATGTGAGCAAGGTTTTTGATCAAAACAAATAACAGACTCATGATTTTATAATGCTTTTTAATTAGACAGGCCTATGTATAACTACTTTTATAATACTTTTATCACAATTATATATTATTTTATCACATTTAATGACAATTACACACACCAGTGGTTTTAAGCATTTATAACTGATTTATAACTAAGTGGTTTTAAGCGTTTATAACTTATAAACATACTTTTGTGTAGTGATCAACTTTAAACATATATTATCTCGATTTTATATTCCAATTATGTTACTAGTTATTTTCTCATAAAATATGAGCACTAAGGAGTTTTGCATAGTGATCAGGTCGATATCTTTGAAGGTAGACATCCATTTTTCCCTGTACTCTCTTCTCACAACTTAAACCTGTGGAGACATAAGTACATAATACAATATATTTAGGCATTTACATATAGGAGACAGGCATATGTATAACTACTTCTATATATTTATCACAATTAGTCACAATTATACACTATACATAACATAATATGTTCCCAGTGGTTTTAAGCATTAAAACATTTAAGCATTACTAAATCTCAATTTTATATTCCAGTTATGTTAGTTATTAGTACTAGTTAAAAATAACTAATACTAATCATTTTCACATAAAATATGAGCACTAAGGAGTTTTGCATAGTGATCATATTTAAAGAGGTTAGTGAAAGAGGAATATTTTTTGGAATACTATTGTTACCAAAAAATATGCTATTTGCTAGATATGCTAGAATGCTATTTGTTATAAAAATGTGGAATATTAACATATACATTAGTTAAAAATTGACATCATTCATAACAGTGTCTATTATTATTTAATTAGTCTATTAATTAGTTGCATGATGTGACAAAACAGACCCCACACACATATCAGCTCACCGAGTTCAGCAGCTATGTTCGTGATTCTTTGCAGAGCAGAATTAACTTCACCTCCTTCAGGAACCAAAACCTCAATCTCCCCCACACAATATTCGAAATCAGCCTGGTCTAAATCCACCCGCACTGCACCTTCTTCTCTCTCTACTATGTAAGAGCAGCGCTCTGTCTTGAACTCAGCAAAACACACCAGATTCAGGTCAGTCAGCCACATTTTGTCATCTGCTGGACAGCTGTCTGTGTCCTCATTTTCTTCGGCTTTGCCAATTTGTTGCCTTTCTGAGGAATCTGAATCACTTCCTTTTGCAGAGTGTTCTTTGATTATCCTCCTGACCTCCGAATGAATCAGAGGGAAACTGGTTATCTCCTTGTATCGTGTGCACAAGGTCTCAGTTTCATTCCCTGCTCTACTCCCTGAAGCTGCAGGGCATTTTAGCTCCCACAATCCCTCTCGGCATCTCAACCAGAAATCTTTTAGTGTAAGGATGAAATCTGGAGAGTCAAAATACTGGTCTTGAAACTGCCGCTGACCAATGCATTGAGCTGCATAAGGATAAGGAAATTAAAAATGTATTATGTTACGAAGTTGTTAGTCACTATTATGCATTAACGAGCTAATAAAGTCCCAAATTAAATATTTGTATAGGTGTAAAACATGTAGTTAAGGAAGAATCATTTG
Source organism: Botia kubotai (assembly GCA_036877585.1). Lineage (NCBI taxonomy): Eukaryota > Metazoa > Chordata > Actinopteri > Cypriniformes > Botiidae > Botia > Botia kubotai. The sequence continues at coordinate 10,245 of JAZGTI010017834.1, read as the reverse complement.
AAATATAATAATGCTCAGTGCTTATAATAAACTGCTTGGACCTGCTCACATCCCTGAAATAAGTACAATCATAAGACACGCATGAATTGAGTTTAGAACACACCTCCAATATCCTTTAGTTTCCCCATGACTTCTGCGTCGCATACAAATTTTCTCTCCACCTCTACAGTCATTCTGCCCTATCAGACTTAATAAAAACCGAAACAACACAGTTAAACGTCCTATTATTAACTTCCTGCAGTTATGGGCGAAATGGATAATGCCTAAATACCAAAGTGCTAAATCAATAGATTAGCGGAAGACGTATAGCTACGCCTATATCAACTGAACTGTCCACCTAAACGGTCTTTTTGCGCTTTCGAAACGCTTCTTTGATGCCCAAAAGTGCTGTCTATCGAGCCAGCTCATTAGGTTTTAAGACATCGCCCATATCAAATATCGGACTGAACCTGATTAACAGGTTAATAGTAATTCGTCAGTACAGTGATAATTATATTACAATCACAGTTGCGGTTAAAATCCATTGAGGACATAAACAGCGACATTCAATCAGCGAACAGACAATGAAAGCAGTAAACAACTAAACTAATCGACATTCATTGTAATAAGTACAGAAGCAGCGCCCGGGGTCCTACGTGTCCTTTTTCATTCAGGCATATTTCCGGACACCGTGGTTTCTGCGCGTCATTAAGCGCAGTGCCTACGCAACAAAATAAGTATTATTTATTATAAGTATTTATTTATTTATTTGTGTGGCTAAATATCTAGGCTGCCTAACGAATCTTATAGCATTTGTGTAGTGTTGAATACCAAATACCAAATAAATGATATGTCCGTGTGCAAGTGTTTTAATTAGCATACGTGGACAGAGACCATATTAGCTAATTTTACATTAAATTTAATATCTGGGGCCTATTGTATTCATAACAATGTTTTATTTAGAAAAATGATGCAATAATTAACAAATAATAAAATTTATTTACGATCACCATTGACAACAAAAATATATATCTTCGTCATTTATATAATTTTGTTATAATTCTTTATATAAACTGACTTTGCTCAAATATCTTTGCTTATAAACTGAGTTTGCTCAAATATAAAATGCAAATATAAAGATGCTTAATAATAAATAACAAAACAACATTGTTGCAACATGCTTTTAGGTGTGTTGAATCGTCTAATAAACCGTTACAGGAAAGAACTTGGAGTGAGTGAGCAGCCAGCTTTTGGGGGAGCTGTCGTGTGTTTACTAGAGGAGAGCAATGGAAGAGTGAGCAAGAGAGAGAGAGAGAGAGTGGACGAGTGAGTGAGAGAGGGAGGGAGAAGGAGAAAACTTTTCAGTTTTAAAGAGCGAGAGGAAGCGTGTGCTGGAGTCCCAACCATGCAGGTAAAAGCATTAGCTAATTGCTTTAGTGTTAATTAAACGACGATGAGCTGAATTGATCAAGAAGTTGTGTTCGAGGGGGCGATGCGGACCTCATCACGTCTTGAACACGACAGATAATCGGATGCATGGCATTTTACTGTAAATATTCGTTTGAATTGCGAGTGTTATTTTCCAAACTTTTCTGCCTCGGTCTCCCTTTGGCCCCACCACCCCTTCGTTGTCTTGCACGTCGCTCTTTTCAGGCAGCAATGCGCTTCATCCATCGTTAATTACTGCGCTCAGCAATTATTATAACACATTTATGATGCTCAATAACTACATTTTATACTGAATTAACGCCGTCTAGATCGAGAAACGTAAGGTATGTGGTTTGATGAGTACCGACTGTGGACGGCTTGCTTTCTTACACATCTGTATGAAGCAACCCAAATTCATTAATTAAATAGCTTAGTCAATGTAGGCCTCAATTTTCGGCGTGTATCGGACAGCGGGCGGCGAACGTCTCAATGCCCGACCAACAGGCCACAATCAGGGGCGAGACACTAATCAAGCCCGAGGTTTTACCTCTGAACGTTAAAAGCCTATTTACACAATTCAATTAGTGTATTAAACCGGACTTGGGCTGCAGCATCTGGAACGGTTCGATTGTTTTAGCTTGTAAGTTATCCTTTATGGATCTAATGGCATGTTTTTAGGAAGTTTGTGGGCGGTTTACGGCTTGATACGCGATGCATAATTAGTTGACCAATTTGTTGAGTGTTGTTAGCTTGGTTAGCCATGTGAAGTGCCACGAATGTTTATCGGGGGAAATGTGCTCTTTTGTTTTAACAGTAAGATCAGTAAAAATCACTGTTTTGGTAAAGATCAAAGTTGGATCGGGGGTAATTACGGCAGCATACTGCGGTACTACACACTTTAATGGGGTATTTATGATGATTATACTGGAGTGTCTGTGTATGTGCGTTAGCAAGGCAGCTTGGCTAAAGCTCTCTTCGTTTCCAATTGATAAAACTGCACACGGGTCTTGCTAATTAGGCTGTGGATTAATTAACGAAATGATCAAGCGTTAAGGCGGTCATATGAACGCGAATTTACTGGTAGTCGGAGGACAGTGTCCCGCGGCGTGTGGGTTTGTCTGTATTTGACTTTCAGGAGAAGTTAATAGTACTTGTGTTGGGAATTCAGTGCATGTTTCTGTCTAGCAGGGAAGCTAATTGGCGTGGCATTGTAGCACTGTTGGTATTTGATGTGCGTGCATTGCTTGATAGTGCAATTTTAAACACGATGCGGAAAACTGTATTATTGCCATTCCTGTGCATGTCTTAGGAAAATCAACACGTCTGGTTAGAAATAAAGCTGGTTAATAATGTAATGTCGACGAATGTATTTTGTTTATTTGGGTTATTTTAAAGAGACGTTACTGCCATGATCTCCCAGGGGATTTGCACCCATGATCTGTTTTTTGCAGCTCATGTCATTTTATTCACAGGGGGCAACAGTATGTTGACAAGAGCACGCTATTGTTTTACACACACACAAGCATATTTTTAAAGCAGTCAAGGTCAACATATAGGCCTCCTCTGACGTTAAATAGCCCAGTTATTGCAAAATTGATAAATGCATGCATAACTCTGGCGTTCCTCAGGGTGTTCTCAGGTTTGATTAACATGGGATACATCCAATACTGTATGGTACATTCAAAAGCAGGAAATTATAACCAGGCCACGGTAACAGTGGTCCAGATTTGTTGTGTCTGGCTGGTTCTTCCTTAAGGCAGAGAGAACAGAACTGCATTAGTGAGCAGTAGTACAGTTATAAGTGCTTAGCACAGACTGCATGGCCTATATAAATAAGTCCGAATGTAAAGCCTTATTAAGAACACATTCAAATGGACAAATAAGATGAGTTGGAACATATGCCCACATATCATCATGCATCATTTAGTTTTTGCTCTGATTTGTAAATGTAAACACATCAGATAATGCCATCTGAAGCAGAGTAGTTAATCAATCAGATTAATGGGACAATTGTTGCACTTTTCATTTTTTAGTTACTGAATGATAAAGTTTACAGTATATGATGTAGATATGAACAATTTTAAGCTATCTGTACATTAGACACCATATGTGGAGTGTCACAAAGAATGTATAAAAAGCTATAAATGTATATCTAAATAAAGATTTATATAAATCTATAAATCCTACTATTTAAAAATATATATTTTCAGTGTGACCCCAGTAAAATCTTCCCAGTTTTGTCAAGTTTGTAAAGTGGTGCACTTATTTAATGTATTTGCATATTAAAATTATATGTTTTAAATATAAAGTATGCAATGTATTCTATATTCATTGCATATGTAAAATATTTCAAATAATAGTACCACTTTGTATTTGGTTTTAGGAGGAGTCAGGAGAAACACTGGTTGGTGGCAGCAACAAGGGGTCCATGTGGTTATGTCCTCTATGTCAAGAAGGTCATCCAGACCGAGAGAATCTCTCATTTCACCTTACGGACAAACACAGTGTCCTTTCTGCTTGCCTTGAGAAATTATTGGATATTGTGAGTATATTTACTAGAGCAGATTATTAATCTATAGTAATCTTTAAGAATATTATTGGGACTGTAAAATGAATTAATATTTTATCAATCGTTCAGATGGCCTTTTTGAAGTCCTATTTAAACATTTAAGTACAGAAAGCTTAATGTTTTGGGGTTTGGTGATTTGTGTGGATAACACTCTTATTGCAATATATGTGCATAAATGTAATGAGCCTGGACAAAGGCAGATTAAAGCAGGTTCTATTTTTTTCATATTGCATCAGAACTTAATGCAAACATGAATATACAAATCTGCAGTTATTTAAAGATAAAAATATCTGCAAACAGTGTGGATGTAATTTGCGTATAAAGATGCAGTCCTTTGTGTGTTTGCAATATTTATATTAAGTATTTATATGACTGCATTTCTATAACAGCATTTGATTATTGTTATTTATCGTTATTCATATTTGACCTGTTAAGATTTAATAACTTCACTAAACAAAGACAGCAAATTTTGTCAGTAAAACATTGAGTATACACAAGCATGTTTTTGTTTATAAACTTAGTAATTACTTTCTGGTTATGCTCCCCAGGCTGCTCCTAAGCACTGTTCTGTTGCAAAAGAGGAAGAACCCAAAGGTGAAATTTATGCAGGTGAGTTTGATCGTCCATAAAGTTAATCCCTCAAGTGTTTGCTGTTCCATAATGGTTTAACACTGTATCCCAGTATTGAGATCCAGGGTTCCAATGTCATTGATACCAGGTTTAGGTTATGCATGACCAGACACACAACTGGCTGTGTTGGTGACCGCTTATGTAGTTTCCATGGCAATGAACCACCTGTGGGTCAGAGTGTACTGAGGGAAAGACTGTGGGCCCCCTTAAGTATTAAGTTTTTACTGACTCCTAAAAGTGATGAGGTAATGATTATAGGCCCCTGGTTTGTTGTGTAAATTAGAATTTACATAGGTTTTAAATGTGTTACAAGAGATTTTCAACTCCTTGCTATATATTGTTCAAGACATAGTCCTGTGTTTTATACCTGGCCTGTAACGATATGGATGATACAATATTATGTATTTGTATTGTACAACATGATCTATTTACATTCTTTATGATGCTCTTTTTACAAATTCTTTAAAATGTGCATTTCACTTTCAACTAGTACACTATAATGATTACTAATGGGCTTTTTACTTCTATTAAATCTATCAGATGACACATCCCAGCCGTTAGAGAACACAAAGTCCCCCTCAATGGCTGCCCAAAATGAGAGTGAATCCACAGATGCAGGTGACAAGGATGGTTCTTCTCAGGACAAGGAGGTGGATGAAGAGCTGGAAGGTGTTAAACATGTGGAAAGTGATAAAGGGGGCCTGGAGTCTGATCAGGAAAATGTGGAGCAATCTGTAAAAACATCAGAGGCTTCTGTAGGCAGTGGCAGATCTGCTAATACAAACAGTGTCGCCTCTGAAGGTGATAACCGTCCATTCAAGTGTAATGCATGTTTGGAGTCATTTCCCACTAGAACGGCCCTGAGCGTTCATTATAATTCCACCACCCATATTCAGAGGATGAGGACAGGGACAGTGAAAGAAAATGATTCAACCCCTTTCCTCACTCGACCTTATGTCTCCAACAAACCATACCAGTGTGCCGTCTGTCGTGTCTCTTACAATCATGCCATCACCCTGGAAAGTCACTTAAAATCTGTGTTGCACCAGAGTCGCAGCAGGAGTGCTGGGAATGCGACTCCTATTTCCACTGCAAATACAGGAAATGGAACCATGGTTACAAACCTGGCAGCGACAACTGCTGGAAGTGCCACACAGTTAGGTAACACCTCCACCAGTAATTGTGTCACCCAAGCAAACCTAACTGCATCAGCAGTAGTGACCAAAGATGGAGAGCAGGTGCAGCCTCAGTTAGCGCCATCATTACTTTCGTCTCCAGTGGCCTCTGCACAAGCTATGTCTGCAATTCTCACACTCTTGACTTCCAGCCCAAATTCTGTGCCACACTCCATTCTTCCTTCTGTCTGTGCAGCAACATCTGGTGCTGCAGCCCCACAGCTTATACCCCAGCCACAGATGCTCATGCCCCTAGTGTTGAATGGGCTGCAAACCCAAATCCAGGGTCAGAATCCCGACTCTCCAAACCAGCTTGTGCAGCAGGCCGTGCCAGTTCTGGGTCTTAGCGCTGCTCAACAGGCTCTCTTGGCCCAAAGACTCAGTGGCTTACAAAGTCAGTGGGCTGCGTTTGGAATGCCTCCCACCACTCAGATGCATTTAGAAGATGCCAACAAAGGTACAGACTTGAGAGTAACAAGTAAGGTAAAAGCTGAACCTTGTGAAAAACAGGTGTCACTGAAATCTGAAGAGGACTGGAAAACTGATAGCATTAAAAGGGAGTTTTGTAATAAGGGTGACAACATGAGTGACAAAATGGCTGATGATGGCACCATGTGTGATGAACAAGAGCAAGAGGAAAGTGAAATGGAAGTTGAGGCAACAGATGAAAAAGGGAGTGAAGAGGAAGATGCAAACTCCAAAGCAAATAAAGCCTCTGCATCTCCAGTTGGGAACCATGATCTCAGCCATAAGCATACTGTTAACTGCACCTTTCGTAATACTAACCTTGCCTTAAGATCTTCAGGCCATAGGAGTGCTAAAGCTCATCCACTTTTATCTTCAGGACGTCCTTTGCTTACAGAGTTCCAGTCTCAGGTTCTGTGGGCCTTTCTAGAGTCGCGAGATGATGCTGATGCAACTAGCCCTCAACGGGAGGACTGTGAAGCCCTCGGCAGGGAGGTGGGTCTAACTGGGGAGGAAGTACGCAGGTGGTTCTTAGATGCCTGTCTTGCCAAAGTTAGGGAGAGATCAGATGGTTTTCACGATGAGAGAGATAAAAGTATGGAGGATGAAGAAGGTAATTTAATGATAGATGAGAGTGAAGATGGACACAGTCCTTCAGCTACAGGCAGTCATGCAATTGACTTATCCAGTACTGCAGAAAGAGACAGGGATAAGACTGGTAGGGGAAGCCCAAGAGAGTTGCTGTTGACATCTGACTCTGAAAACGAAGAGGTCTACACCTCTGTTATTGTGACTGATGAAGAGAGTCAAAGTAGCTCTGTGAAGGAGTCAGGTAGCCCAATCAAACAGTCTTCACAAGTGGAGACAACAGATGAGAGATCCATTGGTGGTGGAAAGGTTCTTCGCTCTACCACAGTCTTTCTCTCGGACGCAGAAGATGAGTATGATGAGGAACTGAATGCAAAAAGGAAAAAGAGAAAAAGTGAGATTGACAAGGAAGAGGTGGAGATCAAGCAAGAGAAACAAGATATAGATCTTGATCTTCAGTTGGAGGCACAAGCAGACCCACCAACTCCTCTTTCAGTTGCAGTTGATCATCATGGAGTTCCAACTGGGATCTTGCAGCCACTGCCCCTCTCCCTCTCATTGGCGCCTCTTTCTACCCAGTTATACAGTCCATATGTGCTCTCACTTCCTTCGTCCATTATTGGGGTTGGTGTTTCAGAAGGAGATCGGGGTAAACTGGCAGCCTTTTCAAACACTCAAACAGCTAGTCCAGCAGCACTTTCTGACCCTCTTAATGTATCTGCCACCAGCTCTCTTACAAACACCTTCCTATCTAATGGTAATGATTGTGAGTCTGCTTTGGACCTAAGCATTGGGAAAAACCACAGCTCTACAATATCATCTATATCTGCAGCCAACAAGCTCAGTGTACAGAAAAGTCATTTGCTTGATGGTCTGGGACTGAGACCAGCAACTGTTGGTGTTCCTGGAGATGGCAGTCTTATTGTTGTTCAGGTAAAGCCAGATTCTGCCATTGCAATCCCATCTTCCCATAACAGTACTACACCTAATCGCAATAATTTGGCTAAGACTAGCACTGTGTACATGAGGGCAGCAGAGAAAGTTAGCACATCCCTCTTAAAAAGAGAAAAGGAGAAGGAACAAGAAAAAGAGCAAGATCAAAAGAGGCCAAAAGTACGCCGATTTAGGGACATGAGACGGTCCAGGACCATCATCCATGCTGACCAACTGGATATTCTCTACGGATGTTATTTCAAAGATCCAAATCCAGGAAAACATGAATTTGAACAAATATCAGAGTGGGTTAACCTTCCAAAGAAAGTAGTTCAGATCTGGTTCCAGAATATGAGGGCTAGGGAACGAAAGGGAGAGGTCCGTTTCATCAGTGATGGCACTTTGGCGGCTGTTGGGAAACCACTTATTAAGTTCACCTGGCCACTTTCTAAGCCCATATTCTCATCACCTAAACCTAGCCCTAACTCTACTGGCTGGGCCTCTTCCAAACCTCAAACTGGAAATGCACCTCCAAAGACAGATAAGATGAAGGAGGTCAAGGAGCCCCTGAAAACCCCCACTCAAGGTCCAAGTAGATCAAATGAGCCCTCCTTCACTATTGTGTCTACCAGTCTGTCAATAGCACAGAAGACCAAAGCAGAAGCAACTCCCATTACAATGGTTAAAATAGCTCCCAAGACAGTGGCCACACCAGTTGCAGTTCCTCTTTTAGTCAGTGGAACTCCTGTATCTCGATCTGCTCAGAAAAGGAAGGCTGAGTCAGACCATACAGATGAAGAGGATGGCGATTACCAAGAAGGAGTTCAATCTGGAGCTACCAATCGCATGGTGCCAAAATTGTCTACTACGCCAATTAACAAATCTTCTGCCTTGGCATCTCAGAAACAAAATGGGCTCAAATATTGGACTCAAAAAGGTCCATTCAAGATTAACACTCTTTCAAGGGAGCAGTTAGGCCTAAGTTCTCTGCGGCCTACACCTACCACCACCACCACCACGCCATCCCCTGTGACGGTTACAACATCCTCTGGTCAAAGCCAAAAAGAAACAAGTTACCTGCAGCAGAACTCCACCCCAAGACGGCCTAGAACACACCTGAATGGTCTTCAGCTGTCCATCCTTCAGTCGTGCTATGAGACATGTGCTCATCCTAATGCACTGGAGTGTGAGGCAGTGGGGTCAGAGCTTGGGCTTCCGCTAAAGGTTGTGCAAATCTGGTTCCAAAATACACGTGCCAAGGAGAAACGCTGGAGACTACAACAAGAGAAGATGGTGAAAACACTTTTTTTTGTACTGCAAGTTAACTGCTTTTAGTATTTTACCATAGTGTCCTTACTATTCATTTGTTATGTCATAACCACATTTTAAATCCTGCTATACATATTAGGTACAATAGACCTAATGAATAAGATGAATGAATAATGAGATGAATAATTGGTGGTACCAATAAAGACTGTTTTTTAATCTTCTAATTTAATGAACAGTCTTTTTATAGGTGTCAGTAATACTATAATGTTATTTTCAGTTAAATTTAGTTTTATAAATGCACTTTCTGGTAAATTAATGTTTTTAGTAAAACATTTATTGAAAAACAGACAAATGGCTTTAGGCATTGTAGCACCTAATGTGGTGTCTGTTAAATTGGTTTATTATGAATGTTAATGCTCTTCAGAAAATCAACAAGTAGTTTTAATGATAATGTTAACATTTTGTTAGTTGTTCTGTATGAAAATGAAATTAACATTGTTTTGGTTACCTCTTTACACAGTCTCCTAATCCCAGTGACCCATCTAAGAAGATTGACCTCAGCTCGGGTAGCTACCTACAGTACAGTGCCCTCCGAGCCAACCGTCCCATCCTGCCCAAACCTGTACAACTGACAGTGATGGAACCTTCTTCATCATATTCTGTCAGCCAGTCAACAGGCCGTGAGACTTTGAAAGGCAAGTGCGAGGCCTGTGGGGTTGAATTTGAATCCAGAGCTGCAGCACGTGACCATGTCTTCTCGCATCGGCATCTTGCCACCCTGAAAACCACTAACTTTGGTCAGCTAGCATCGTTGGTCAGCAATGGATCTGGTACTAGGTCTACTGGTCTTGCTAGCCAGTCTTCTTCCACATCACCAGCTAGCAACTCCAGCTAAAGAATTAAAGATGGCACAGTGTGGAATCACTAGACTTGTTGGCTTTCAAAAGACAAGATGGGTGCTGCTCCTTTAAGCTAATATTCTTTTGAGGCTCTAAGATTGAAGTGGGCCCAGATGACTCTGGCCATCTTTGCTCACTATTTCTCCTTGAATCAGTAAGACATTATTATAAAGAGTCTTTGCTTACAGGGCTCCTTTTAATGACCTATTGCCACAGCATAATTTTACTATAAATAATCTACTGAAATGGTAATCATGGACATGCTAATGCTTATGTAATTATGGTCCGTCTTTCACAACTTCATCTCATT
>JAZGTI010017833.1:0-11972 GCA_036877585.1 Botia kubotai | reverse complement strand
GTGTGGAACAGTGTGCTTTAGATCGAGGGTCCCAGTGGTTTGATGCTAGGCTGCTGTGATTGGAAAAGTAATTATTGGTCTGTGCAGGGCAGCAGGGTGAGTGACAAGTTGAGCAAGAGGGCGTGAGGCAGACTGTGTCGACTTTCTTTACTGACACAGCAGTGACACAGAGCCCAGTCTCCACGGGCATGTCAAACCGGGCATTTCTAACCCCTCTGACACCCATTCAAGGAGAAGAGCTTATTCATTTTGCTGCTTCCCTAAAATCGTCTAAACATTGCACTCACTGCTCAGTGAAGAGGGATACGAGTGCAGGAGAAAATAACTGTGGCGGCACAAGAGGTGAAACTGTTGCTCTATGGATAAAAATGACTGACAACCAAACTTTTGTGTGAAGGTCCATCACTCCTAAAGGAGAGGCTGTGCTCAGATGCTCTCTCTAGAACAGCTATTGACATTACAAGTGTCAGAATATCAAGTCTGAATTACCTTGATGATATCCATACAGCAGGTTAAAAGCCATCTTAAAAAACAGTTTAAGACTCTAAGAGGTCATATTGGTTTGCTCTTATGTGGATTGTGATAAAGTTATAATAAATAATGTAGTGTGAGCGGTCAATTCTCCAAACTTTCAGCTTAGCACACACAGGACTGTGTCCGCTTCATGTATCCTTATCATTTTTGGATCAAAGACTGCATCAAAAGCTTGGGATTATGAATTCTTGACTGTGACTTCAGAGCATTAAAAAGGGAAGTGAGACATCTGACATATTAATAAACTATAGCTAATATAGCTGAATCACATTTCAAAAGCTTGAAGTTTTGATTACACCGACTGAATGTGCTAATCTACCCAAGCACCCATCATGATTCTGGAATAAAACATGTAAACAGTCTGTATTTTTAAAGAATACAAACAATGGTAATGCTTTGTTGTTTTTTAACTTCATGTGTGTCTCCTTTAATAAACGAGCTTTGTTTATTATAGGAAAAGGGTCGATATGGTTGCCAGAAATTCACTGTAAAAATGGTACAGAAAATTAGCTATTATAGGATGGCACTTTGGTGCCTGTATATTTTACAGCTCATATATTTACGATATTAAAACTTGATATAATGTTAATTGTTGTTAAATCTAAACAAGATGAGAAAACTGAATCTACAAGCAGATGTAAAGACTCCATACATGAACATACTCTACAACAAACATGAAAACGCAGAAGGCCAGCACAAAGCACTAGCACACAGCAACCATCAACAAGAGACAATGGTGACCACATGGGGTATATATACAAGACTAATCAATGGGAAACAAGAAACCCCTGGACACAGTTAGGGCGGAGAAACATTAACAGAACTACAAATACCATGACTAGACTGAACTACAACTGAAATGACAACTTCTAAATAAAAGACATGAAAACAAGGCACAACAGATATGACAACAATTTTTATGTAGTATAATAATGGTTAAACGTATTGTGAAACGTATTTTAAATAATTTATTATTGTATGGTAAGATAACCGACTGTTAGTTTTTAGCATTTTTCTGTTAAAATGACTTTATTTAAAGCCCCTGCTGTAAGACAGGTTAATTTGTACTCTCTCTTATGAGACTGCGGAGGGTCCCTGTAAAAGCTCTTGAGCCCTCTCTGGAAAGCCTAACATCAGTGGCAGAGGGTCAAAGCTGTTTACTGAAGCCTTAACAGCCATTCCAAACCCTATCAAGAGACTCAACCACAACACTGACCAATATGAAAGTCTGAAATTAAGAGTACATGTGGTCGACCATGCAGGCATCTGAGCATGCAACTACCATTAATAGTGTATGGATGAGTTTACAGAGTTACAAGCCATATAAAGAATTACAAACCATATTAGTTTTCATTCAATTCGGAATTACTCAACGTGTATTACATTTACTTGTTTATCACACCATACTTTTCCTAATATCAATTTTTAATTTCCAGATAGGTTTAATCCGCTTTCCTCTCACAGGAACCGGGGATATATTTAGCCATGTACAGGAAAACAATTAAATCTTATCGACCGATTTTTTTGTTTCACTGCCAGCGACAAGCTTACCTGTCACCTGCTCCCTCCTCGTTTTTATTTCAGCACGTCCCTGAGCATGAGAGACACTTTGGCTTTTATCTCCTCATTTTTAATATCATGCTCTAATTATTTATTCTTCAGGTGTATTAAAGTTGAGCTGAATAGCGACTGGATCCGCCCTGTTAGCTTTAATTACTGCTCTTTGTTCATTCCTCTCCGAGTTTAATGAAGGAGCCGAGCAAAATTAAAAAAAAAAAGGCGTAATGACATGAAACCCAAACAGCTCAAGGTGGGCCACATTTACCTCGGCTGTGTGTGAGCGGTGCTGAAAAACACGGTAATGATCATTTTCCCTGTAATGTTGAGCCATATACTGCTGGAGTGATGGTTCCCAGTAGTCGTCATTATCATCACAATCATCTCAGTTTAAACGAATACACCACAGTGGAGGAAACAGCAAGCCCGTGTTTTTGTTTCAGGCAGTATATTTCTATGCATGGAAAAGGACTGTTTGTCAAGATTATGCATGACATTAGAAATGTCAGATGCCTCGTACATAAAGGTGACTGATGTCAGGATGCGGTGATGAGGTGGGGAAGGCAGAGGTAGGAGGGAGATGAATGTCGCCATTGTAAAAAATAAACGGCGCCCGAAAGCCTCTGTGCAGAATTAAACTGAAATTCATCAGACTAACAGCCTGCTGCATACTAGAGTCCACACTGGAGCCAAACAGCCATTTAGATGCAGGATAACATGTGAGTCTTTTCTGTTTTGGGCTGATGGTTTGTCTAAATGCTAATTTATGTTCAAAAAGCGGTCGAAATTCCAAAGGCATCATGTTTAGACTGCAAAGACATCAAAACTGCTTTCAGACCGGGTATGTTATTCTGTGCTGGAAGGTTATTTTCCCCCACTGGCCAAAGCAAGATTGGATTTCAGTAATGAAACTGCCTAATAAAGCTCATTATACCCTCAATCTGGGAACAAATTTGTTTTTTAATAACACAGCGATTCATACGTGTAATTAAAAAGTAACTTGGCATTCGTCACCCCAAATTAAACAAATACGGCGTGACTGATGTGGAACCGGAATGGTGTGTGAAAAACATAACAATAAGCGAATAAATGATGTGGCAAAAACTATTATGTCACATGAAAAAACAAATGCAATCGTACTGTTAAAATATAAATGAAACAGAGAATGTGCTAGGCCTGTAATCCAGCTGGCGCTGTTAGACATATCACATCAAAGGCAAATACAAAGTGTTAGCTGTGTTTTCTTTCAGAATTCTGTACTGTGCGCCTTTAATGTTATTTTAATGATTTAAGGTGCAGTCAGAAGCCATTTTGGAAATCTGTGACTTCTGACTGCAAATTGGTGAAAGACGATGCATATTTAAGCATTATCTCAACCTCTGACATACAGGTTTGTAGCATGAATACGCTATGAAATACTATCTGTGCGTCATTCACAAATATGCCAGTTTCTCTACATGAGTCCTGCAGCCTTATGCACACTTTGGCGGATGCAGGTGGTAGCTATTTTTCATTTTATGAATACTGCTTACTAGCACAAACTACTATTTTGACGTACTGCTCTTGGCATACACGCAACATGCGAGTATTTTTATGTTGCCTTGGCTGATGTTGGAATCATTGTGGACTTATACTGATGCCTAGTGGCTAGGATGCAGCATCACACATGGGGCATACTTTGCGAGGGAAGGAGGGAGGCAACCCACCAAGTATTCAACTGCAAATCCCCATCGCTCAAATATTTTATAGCATGATCACATAAACATTGGTACAAAAAATTATTTAGTAATATTTTGTTTTGAAAACAATGTTATATATCATAATAAATAAAACTAAAATACTAAACCCCCCTTTTGTTGCAAAAAGTGGTGACGCCCAACCAAATCTTGTTCAAACCAATTCTACGCCTTTGATCACTCAAAAGCTCCAGTTTTCAGTTACTGATTTTATTGTAGAAATTTATGGAAAAAGTACACCCCTAAGGTCACTTTACTTGGACACTGGTTTGGTTTACTGGCTCTGAGTGGTTCTTAATTCTGTGTTAAACTTTACAAGTTCACATTCTAAAAAAAAACAGAGACACTGACCTAGGATCAGCTAATATTCAAGTATAAAAAACATGATTCTGTCTCAATTTCCTGCTTATCTTCTGAATTGAGTCAGTGGGCTAATCCACCAGATCTATAACCTAACAGAGAAACCCAGACCCGGTTGAGTCATTTTCCTTCTCATGATAGGTCATCCAAACCGCAAAACTTCACATAGTAACTGGTTACAGGCAAAAAGATTCTTCTGATTCCATGTTTCATTTCAGAGATGAAACTCCCTCAGATAATGTCTTAATACGCTGTTTCATGACACTTCTGAGGGAAAGAATGGAAATGTGGCATGAATATGTTAACGTCTCACAGTCTGTGCTGCAATCTGGGGAGAATAGAGAGTCAGGAGAGACCAACTGACACATTCAGCCAGCAGGCCTCACATACACACACACACAATCTCAGCTGCTGGGCATGTTGCTGTGAAAGACATGATTTTTTCCCTCTGCCATACAGCCATATGAAGCCAGGCTGTGTAGAGTGAGAGAGATAGTGAGAGCAGAGAATAATTCACACAGTGAACAGATGAAGGGTTATCAGTCCATATTCTGCTGCATAAATCTTAGAATATGGGCCTGCTGGGGGAAACAGAAAAAAGAAAAATAGCTAGACTTTGGCCTTTTACCTTCTTACATATGATGGAAGTTCAGAGGATCTCACATATAGCCTACATGTGTGATCGTCTGAATTTTGCAGTAGTCATACTGGCTACTGTAAATGCTACATTGCCATTTAAGTCTTCTGATTAAATGTTAATCACCACTTTAATAGTCATTTTTCATGTTAAAACACTTTCCTGCATTTAACCCCAAACTGAATACACAAATCATTAGGAGATATAGGTTATACATACAAATTATTATTTCACACATTCTGAACACTCTAAACTTTGTGTGAAGTGTGAAATGCTAGAGTTTGAGGAGAGCAGACTGTATATAATTGTTAGCAGCCTGCATAAATATTATTAGTAGCCACCCATAGATGATGTGACTTAAACTATATTATTTATTTAAGTTTATGCAATTATTTTCTTGATCAGTGGTTTTGAATTTTCCTGAGGACTAACATTGGCCATAGAGTCCAAAATTTCAACAAAAATATCCCTGAAATAAAAAACATGGCCAAACAATATGTAACATTATTAACATGACAGGCTGAGGAGAAAAAAAAGCAATTTTGTAAATGCACAAGCAAGAAGTGCAGTGTGTGATGTATCAGGCTAACACAGGCTAACAAACACTGAGCCAAATATTAAATTAGCATTAGCAATATTACCGTGACAAATTAATTTGCATTAAATTACAACTGACAACTGAGTTTGACTGGACGGATAGCTTTCAAAGCAAACAATGTTGTTTCTATTCCCTTTCACATATTGGTAAGCCTAGAGTATATTTTTGCTCTACTAACTATACCAAATGGTTAGTTACACTTTATATTAGATATTTAACATATTTTTCTGCTCCATCAAAACATGTGACCTATTTTTTGCTCATGACCTCCCAGTTACAAATCACTAATTCCATAGATTCCAAATGAAATCTACCAAAATCTACCAGAAGTATCTGCTTTGATCAACTCCACAAAATAATAGGCAATTTGTTAAACCCTAACTTGTACCAAAGAAAGTAGAAGAATTTGCATCATTTTGGAGCGCCTTGCCAAATTAAATATTTGGCCTTCCATACATCACAGAGTATGTGACATTAAGTAGCTTGGCGAGTCACGGCAGGGAGGAGAGGAAGGGCCACAGACTCACTGCAGATTGATTTACAGAGGCAGAAGGCGGTAAATCACCAGCCGGAGGGCGAGACCGCCTCACAGGGCTTGAATAACAGGCCAGCAGCCAAAACACTCTGTGAGTAATCTATCAAGACCTGTTACAGTCAGACGCGAGGGGGTACGCGGGTCTACATCCTCTCTTGTCTCTCCGGGACACCAGTGTTGTCACATTGATGTAGAGAGGCCAGCTCCCATCACAAACTGTGTAACCCTTTAAGCTTTGAGAGAATGAACTTCTTTTGAGCCTTGGTGAAATTCTGGATTAAGAACATTCTGAACCCTAAATTGTGCTCACTAAACTCGGTTTTACTAAACTAAGGTTTACGATGGGTAACATGTATGACTCCCACACGTGTACGAATTAGTAGGGTCGAAATTTTAAAAAATAAAGTTGATCGCTTGCTTTCTTAAAAAGCCATAGATCAAAGCAAATTGGCCTTACACTCCTCATATACATTTTCCATAATGAAGATCTATGGGAGCAGACGGCACGGAAATGAATGGAGAATTTAATTAGTGTAAAGACGTGAGATCCAGATGCTCCGGATTCTGCTAATTCAAAGTCATTCTGATTCACTGATACAATACAATTCCAGGAAATAAACAAACGTGAATCATAGCATGATCAGTAAATATCACTGGACAAATGAAAAGCTGAAAAGGTCATTTTACATTTGATGCCTGAATTAATAAATGACAATGGATGGTTTTTTGGTACTAAAATGGTGTATTTGACAGAGAGCTATACATCTGTTCATTTAAAGAGTAGAAGATATTCCATAACCACTTGGTGCATCGTGCCAGCCATGTTGAATTTATGTTGTCATAAATAAAAAACAATATTATTTAAAGAGGACAGTTATGTACTAGAAGTATGGGTGGGGGTCAAAGGTTATTACTTATTGTGGTTTGGGTATATAGATGACTTTAAAGAACTGTACACTGTAGTGTACACCACCAGTCCGAGGGATTGACTAAAAAAAAGCAGGTCTGTGGAAAATATTCCATAATACATGTCTAGTGAACCACAACAGTACATATGGGTGTGGCCTCCACAGAGCTGATTGTACAGAGAATAATACAGAGTACATACCATCACAGACTGAAGGCTAAAATGTGTACGGTTTCAGGTTGGTCAATCTCAAAAATAGGTTCTACTCAGAGCTAATATTGATTATAATCATTTATACCAATCGCATGTAATGAAATCGTGCGCACAGGGAGAGCCAGAGCATTCATCACTCAGACCACAGCAGACTCATAAATCTCAACGGTTTTTACACAAAAGCATGGATCATTGATCACCGCCATACTTGAATGTGTAAGTCCAGGAAAACAGTGAGGGTGCAGGGAAAGATTAATAGAAATATGCTGGTCATACACCCATGGCATATAAATTAATTGATGGACAAGCTGGGATATGCAGACTAATCAATCACATTGCTAAAGATGGATGAGAGTATTGGCAATGGAGAGATTTAATCTCAGACAACACTACGCAAATGACTGTTTCACTTACAAGCTTTCTTAAACATTACAAAACGCTCTGTGGCTTCTCACAGCATTCGTATCATTCAAAGTGAACTTATGTTCCCCCATTACAATTATAAATGCCTTGTTAAGATTATAGAACATTTTTAAATGAATATCAATTCGGAGGGAATCGTCTACATTTACGAACAGCAGCAGAGAGAAAAGATTCTGATGTTACCTTTAAAGGGACACAGTTCACAGGCACTTCCTTTATATTAATCACTCACGGAAACCCCTTTAGTCCTGCCAAGTAATACGCACACAAAACCTGTGATAATAAACGCATATTTTAATGATGCTAATGTAATCAGACATTTCCGTTACAGAGGTTCAGATGTGGTTTAGAGTGCTGTGATTTTCTTTGGCTGCACCTCAGCCAACCTGGCCATGGTATGTTTAGATTTTCAGCTGAACCGGACTGGATCTGATGACGCAGGGAGTAAGACCAGCCTAAGTCAACAATGTAGAGATTCAACTCCATGAACTGGGGTGATAAACATTCAAACCCACTTATCTGTTTCTGCAGTCCTTGTACTGAATAACGCAATTATGCAATATATTTCAGAATAAAATAATAAAAACGCAATGCAACTGATGGTTTTTATAAAAACGTCCTAACAAATAACTATGAAAAACGCAGTGTAAAATAACTGTGTAAAGAACAATACTGCCCTCTGGTGTAGAAAGCTGAACACAACATGTGACATTTTGTGTAATTGAGTATCCAGAGATTCAAATATTTGACATGAAATAGTAAATAAAAAATTGGTTTCCTAACAAGCATGCATTTATCCACCGGATTTTTCATGCACTGTTAACTTTGGGATATACCTCTCCAAAATCTGCCCCTTAAAATTATTTTTGTTTGTGTAACCTAATGTAACCTAATGTCAGGTTTATTCAGTTATATTAAATGCTATTTTTATATAACTGTTTATATAACTGTTCACTTTTATATAAAATGCTTGATGAAAAATGCTTGCTTTATTAACTTGATTAAACTAAACTTGTATGACATTCCAAGCAAACCAGTCTTTCAAAATAACATTAAAATGCTATATAAATAAATAAATGAAAACAGTCATATCTGTTCTCAAACACACTAAAAGCAACAGCAGCTGGTCTTTCCTCATTCCATCAGGAAGAGAAATTTCCTCACCACCCATGACTGATTTTTCCTTTGGCGCTGACTAGTGTGAGAACAAAAGCCTATAACCTGTCCTGAGGGGCCTTTGTCCCACAAAATAGCTACAATTTCATATGAAGATTGTTTTGTTTGCATTTGCAGTTGGATTTGGATCGAACTGCCCAATCATTTCTCATGAAAAAGTTGCAAAAGTGTTAGAGATAAAAAAGTTATAACCAGGGTAATAAAAACTCAGTTATTAAAGCAATATCACGCTTGCTGTGGTGCTGTTATGATCACATATCAGTGTAATATTGCTTTATTGCTTCATTAGGGTGCCAATTTTTGACAGTCGAGTACAGAATCAGATAATGGTTTGCGTCAAGTTTACATTTATGCTTTACTTCACATAATGTAAAATATATATTCATGACAACTGGCTGTTTAAAACTGTATTTTAAAAGATAATATTGTTGCACTTTATTTTACAGAATGTGCACTTACAGTACATTACGGGTAATATGTTAAACTACATGACTTAGTAATGGTTATGGTAAAGTAAGGCTTTTACTTAGTTACTGCACTTATAAATTATTGTAATTACTATAGTAAGTAGTAAGCAATGTAGGATGAGACCATAGAATAAAGTGCTACCAATATTTTTATATAAATATGTATATTGTACAGGCTTGTTTTGTATTGTGTTTTGTATATAACTGCATGTTAGCAAACACACCTACAGTACATGAATATTTTTGGCTTATAGGCTCTTCATTAATGTTAATATCACACATTGGTGAAGCAGACACCCAGCACGACAGTCCAGAGCATTAAACTACATGAAAGTGCTCCAGAATCCACACCACTATGAAAGGTTTTGTCATGGATATATGTGATGATGTGATACATCCCTACATAAACCTCTTCACACACAGGCTGGATCTGGTCTTCTGGAAGCTCAAAGGCAAAGTCCCCTTTGTCCCGAAGCTCAAATGTGAAAGAAAATGGGATTCCGATCAAACGAGCCCAATCCTGAGAATTCCCAGAGAATGGATCTGTTTCAAAGGAAAGCAGCAGAAATCACAGCAGTGTTACCGAGAGCCAACGGCGTTCTTTAGCATGTGAGCATGAATTGGTATTATCCTCAGTGAAAAATAAACAAAGAGAGGGATTTCACTCACAAAGAACATCTGCACTCTTTCCCACTTCATACTCCATCCCGTGCACAGACTGCATGGCCTTAGCTGCAGCCAAGCCAACCTCCATCTGTTCATGCCAGAGAAATCAGAAGACAAAGTATGTGAAAACCAAACAAATTCTTTACAGCTCTGACAATGATTAGATTCCATCATGCGTCTCACAAAATAATGCAATATGTCATGAATAAATCTGGTCGTAATTTGGATCTAATCTTATTATTTTGGTACCTTTCAAAACACACTGAAACTAAAACATGTTGAAATTCAAAGTGCTCAAGTATGTTTCAGGCAGGAAAAGAGAATAATGAATGACTATAGAATTTGGTTTATAAATCGAATCATTACATGTTGAGCCTGTGATGCACTGATCAAAGATTCTTGGAGAGTCACTTCACTTGGTGACCATATTTGCACAAGACCAAATCCTATGTCCTTGAATGGGGAAGACAGGATATCTTTAAATGCTCTGGCTCTTAAGGTTTAAAATAGAATCACATATTTCCAGAAAACAATTAAACTGTACAATTAAACAATTAAACTGTTTTGTTTCATAAGCTCAAATATGCTAAAACACCTTTTTCCAGAAACACTCTAAACACAAAGAATCAATTAACAATTGGCGATTGGCTCTTTTTTACTGAAGGGCGGGACTTTCTCTGCTAGGGTGGCTGTATTGAGCGTTGCACTTTTCCCCATTCATAATAATACCACTGCATCTTATGTCTATAGACTTTCATTGATGCAATTTTATCCAAAAAAAAAACAAACAAACAAACAGACAAATAAATAACTCATAGATGATCTTGAGTCACCAGTTCATTGTAATTTGGCGCTGAGACATGCGGATGACCATATGGAAGCAGAATCTGTTGTCCGTATGAGTGAATGGTGAAATAGCAGAGAATCTCATCTGTCCTTTTTGCCAGAAAGTCAGTCACGGCCTTCGACTCTTTTTCTGAGACTGCAGCTGTGCCATGATAATTAAAAGCACAGCAATCAGACGAGACTCCAACTGCTACAAGACAGACAGAAGAGAAATGAAGATAAAACAAGAGAGAATGACATACTGTTACATTCCTGTCTGTGCTTCCCCTGTCATTTGTTTTTCACCTCTTGTCTCTCACTGTTCTGTTCCCTTGTTTGTTGTCATGGTTACCCTACTAGCCCCACCCCCTTGTTAACCTGTTAGCTTGTCTTCCCCTGTGTATATAAAACCCTTGTGTTTCACTTCTTGGTCAGTTGTTTGTATAAATATTTGCTTGTTTAAGGTAGTTCATTTTGTTGTTCCAGTTTTTTGTGCCCTGTGGATTTTAATAAAAAGAAGCAACTGCATTTGAATTTCTCATCTCTCTGTTTTCCTTGCCTGCCTTGCGCCCTTTTTTGAAATACATATGTATATAATGTAAACATTTTAATTGTGCAAGTCTTACTGCCCCAAAGGGCGTCGAAGTTCCGGTTCAAATCGACGCCGTAACAATCACAGCCTTCAGGTGGAGTCGACCTTGATTTTCTCCATAAACGAGTCTGAAATACAGTAAATACAGATATCTCAGCTGTCCACCTCATGTAACCATCTCAACTAACATTTTTGTGTGTAATTTCAGCAGAACTGCAAACACAATGAATAAAAAATAATATACTGATGAAAACAGTAAGCCCAGCTTACAGTATTATCGATCCATGAATATACATATCCATCAATGTTAAATACGGGCATCACATAGAAATCCAGGTTTTGGACCACTTTGTTGAGCTTCTGATCGGTTTTGAAAGTTCTCAAAATCTGTATGGGTGACATACAAGTAATGTGGTTACTTGACAGGTACAATTATGTTGTTCTTTCTTTATCAATGTAAAATGTAAATGTAAAATGTCTTCTAGGAAAGAATTGAAGGGAAAAATGGCTCATGGCCCCTACAGGGTTTAAACACAAAACCTTCTACTCAGAAGCTCAGATCTTTAACCGCTACAGAATGCCACCCCTGTGAGTTCTTGCATTGGAACACTTACTTCTTTGACAAACCATTGGCAGAAAGCAGGAGCAATCCATTCCCTGGCATGGATTCCACAGTCCATCCATATAGCTTTCTTCTGTTTGCCATCAGGATTCACACTAATCTGAGAGCATTCAAACAGACACAT
>JAZGTI010017832.1:0-11972 GCA_036877585.1 Botia kubotai | reverse complement strand
TGGATTCAAATCCAGACGGTTGTTGTTTTGTTAGCTTCGGTGGATAGCTAATCATCCTGCACCGTTCTCTGAGCTGTTTTGTGTACAGATTTACTACACACACACACCAACACTTTGTTACACATTTATTTACAAATTTACATTTAATTATATCATAAGTAATTCAGTGAAGCGTGTAGAATTGTTTTTCTTTCGTTGTTTGTTTTTATATCGATTCATTGATCACTTGTGTGAAGTCATTACTTCAGCTGTCGGGAGTTTTTTTGTTTCAATTTTGTGACATTATAAAACTAATTTCATAATAGTATCACAACATGTAAATGATGTCATTGCAATAAGAAACCATGTGGATCTTCATCAGTTGTGTAATCTAGTTTTTTGTACTGAGTTTACTTTGGTTTCTCTCTCCCAGCCTCATACTCGCCCATCCCGGAGCGACACCCCATAAGCACCATCACACTCATTATTGCATACAGTACGCATGTGCATGTAATTGAGATCGTTGTCAAAAGACTGCTTTGTGTTGTCAAGATGTCTGTTTATTATAGACAACACAAGACTAAACTGATTTTCTACTGTTAACTATTAATCACCATCAAACTATTAGAAGGTATAATTATGTGTTATTATATTATTATGGCCCTTCGCACATAATAATAAAGAACTTATAAAATCCATAGGGTTCTAGCAGTTCATGCTAAACATATGCACCATGCTATATTATAATAGTATTATATTATAATACCATGGTACTACTTTAATTTTTTTATTTTTTTGTTAAAGTATAAAGGTTTATATGCACACAATGAGTTAGTTCAGTCGCATGACAAATGACAGGGCCTGAGCACACTCATGACATTAAGCTGATCTGACCTCAGGCACTTCCTGATCAACTGGAACAGAAAGCATTAGAACACACTCTTTCTCATTGCCCGGAGTCTCTTCTGCTGCCTTATGCACTTTAAATGAGCATGCTGTTCATTTGAATAATACTTACTCTGCCATGTAAAACAAAGTGCCACTATATAATGTCAGTTGGAAAGGAATATAATAGACTGTTTCTATAATATTGGTTGTGATGAAAAAAAAAAATCTTTTGCATAATGCTGCATCTGCTCTGATAGTCTTCAGTATATAATTAAATTCAAGACCACTGCTGTATTAAACCAAAAATAACATTAAGTGTTTTTTAAGTGTCTTTAAGTGACATTAGCTCTCTGTGGTGGTGTTGTTGAAGTCATATCACTTTATGATATTGGGAGCATGTGTCTATAAAGTCACAGAGTACTGACTCTGAATATAGAATGTATTCCGAGCTGCTTTCTGAAGGTTGTCTCTGTTTTTGCTCTGCAGTGGCCAGATGTGTTAGTCTGGACCTGAGGCTGACCAGGTGAAAATGAACATGCAGGGAGCCAGCGGAGGCTGTGACCGATCCAGAGATCAGCGGGGCTCCAGCGACTGCTCTCGAGACTCCTCGCATGAGCGCAGTGAGGGACAGCTCACACCCTGCATTCGTAACGTGACATCACCAACACAGCTACAGAACAGCGGTGAGAAAAAACAGTGTCAATTGACTTTTCAGCTTACAGAATCATCTTAAATTAGCTTCTCCTGCAGCCTCTGCTTTGTCATCATGGTCTTTTTGACTGTTGTAAGCAGATCGTGAAGGCGGCTCGCCACGGCCCAGCAGCCCCAGACCTCAGAGGGTTTCTCCCAGCAGTAGCAGTGGGGTGGCTAGCAGCCGCAACAGTAGCCTGTCCAGCTCAGAAGGAACCTACAAGAACATGGGCCCCAACGAGATGATCTTTGTTTACGAGAATGTCAAAGATGGAAGTCGCAGCATCCGTGCATCAGAGAAGGTCACGCTCATTGTGGACAACACACGCTTTGTGGTGGATCCCTCGATTTTCACAGCCCAGCCCAACACCATGCTGGGCAGGTTAGGAGCATCCTGTTCTACTGTTCTATCTGCTCAGAACCATTTAAAATGAATTAAGAGAAAACAAGCATTAAACAAGCCACTAAAAATCAGGGTGTTTCTTAGTGTTTGTTATTTCTGATACATTTTTCTGTCTTCTATAAAAGGATGATGAACACAATGTGGGACTGTCCTGTTTTAAAAATGAAAAAAACAATAACAATCATAACAGTCCATATGGTTATTGAATGACATGAGGGCGAGTAGATTTGGGTGAAATACAGACTAAAAAAACTTGTTGATTTGTAATATGTATTGTAAGTGCTTTCTCAACAGTTTTTCTGTGCGTGTGTTGTAGAATGTTTGGATCTGGAAGGGAGCACAATTTCACTCGGCCCAATGAGAAAGGAGAGTATGAGGTGGCTGAGGGCATCAGCTCCACTGTGTTCAGGGCCATTCTGGTGAGTCTTTACATTACAAGCGGTACAATTCTTCTCACTACACACTTGCATTCACTGGCAGTTAGCTCTGGACTCTTTTAGAATTACTGCTAACTCCTGTCAAATTTATCCCCAGCTAATCTTTGTGTACAGTTCCCAGAGGCATGGGCAACATGAAAATACGGTACATTTGTGTTGGAGAATAATTTTCTTCAGATGCTGATTTGTATTGTATGAGCATCCAGCAACAGCTTTTAAATTAAGTTTAGAATAAAGCCTGTCATCGCTTTGATGTTTGTCCTCTGTACTGATCTGTCAGCACTGTTTCTGTTGTGTGTTTGTAGAGTTGAAGTAAGGTCAGTGTGTTGTGTACCTCTGTAGCTCAGTGGAGAGAATCGACAAACCCAGATCAATGCATTTCAAATATGTCACTGACTGCTAGTTCACTAAGAGAGTGGAAAGAGAGATGACGTGTAGTGTGTGAGCTGTTTACAGGAGAGTAAGCTGTATTAGATACTGTAGTTGAGGAGGAACAGAAAACTATTGGACGATTGTGTTAAGGTGTTTGCTTTCAGAGGATTGTGTCTTTAATAGGTTCAGTCTTTGTAATGGTGGCGTTTGTGTTGTCTGTTCTGTCCTTAATTTGCAGGATTACTATAAATCTGGGATAATCCGCTGCCCTGATGGAATCTCCATTCCCGAGCTAAGGGAAGCATGTGACTATCTGTGCATCTCCTTTGACTACAGTACCATCAAGTGCCGGGACCTGAGTAATTCTTCTGTTTTTAGAAATCCTCTCCCTAATGCATGACATTTACTTTAATCTGAGAACACAAGTGTCTGTCTAATTTGAAATAATACACGTTTCTGTTCATTTCACTTTGGTTTTCTTGGTTTTGCGCTGATGACCTGGCTGCTCTTTCTAGGTGCCCTGATGCACGAGCTGTCCAATGACGGAGCTCGGCAGCAGTTTGAGTTCTACCTGGAGGAGATGGTGCTGCCTCTGATGGTGGCCAGCGCTAAGAGTGGAGAGAGGGAGTGTCACATTGTGGTGCTCACAGACGATGATGTGGTGGACTGGGACGAGGAGTACCCACCCCAGATGGGAGAGGAGTATTCACAGAGTAAGCACAGACCGAACTGTCTTACATGGATTTTAATGAGGTTTCTTTTGTCTGTAGTTACTATAAAGTGTCTGTGTATTTTTCTTGTTTTAGTAATATACAGTACAAAACTGTATCGCTTCTTTAAGTACATTGAAAACCGTGATGTAGCCAAATCAGTTTTAAAAGAGCGAGGACTCAAGAAAATCAGACTGGGTATCGAAGGTAAGATGCTGCAAATTTTCTTTTTCAACAACGTTAATTACATTTTGTATTTTTTAGCCAGATATATGACTCGTCAAGCATATGGAAAATAACTTTATTAAACCATATTGTGTTTACGTTTTCTATTCTGCATCTGTAGGTTATCCAACATACAAAGAGAAAGTGAAGAAGCGGCCAGGCGGTCGACCTGAAGTCATCTACAACTACGTCCAAAGACCCTTCATCCGCATGTCCTGGGAGAAGGAGGAGGGCAAGAGTCGTCATGTGGACTTCCAGTGCGTGAAGAGCAAGTCCATCACAAATTTGGCAGCAGCTGCCGCGGACTTTCCCCAAGACCAGCTTGTGGTGATGCACCCTGGACCGCAAGTGGATGAACTGGACATTCTTCCCAACCACCCTCCCCGCGGTCAACACTACAGCAACAACTTCAACAATGATCCTGACCCTGATGCCCCCTCGCCTGCGGTCTAAGGGCAGATGCTCGAACAGCATGCTGCAGCATTAACCAGTGACACTGTAACCAGATGCCTTCTGTACCTTCTCCTCAGCTTTAGAGCCTCCACTGTCTAGTGACTGTATTTAAAGAAAAAAGAAATCTACAAACAATAAACCCAGTGTAGACTCGGGATATTGGCAGGGCGGTGCTGTCCTGTTTTGTTTTCCGTTCTCTTTTTTACTTGACCAAAGGAAATGTATTTTTGTTTTTCATTTCAAAAGTTGTAACCTCACCTATTTTGAAATTGGGACTATTACATGATTTTAATTATTACTTAAAATGGTCTTTTCCATTTACCACATTATTACTGCAATGAGTATTTACTGTCATCAGTTCTGCTTTTAAGTTCTGCGTTTGGGTTCTGTGCCACTGTTTGTTTGAAAGGCTCTCCCCTCGATCCCTGCCGGTTTTCTGTGCAGCAAAACTCTTTAGGAGTCTGTCTGCTTGCTGAATGAATAGTGTTTTCTAAAGTGAAAATTAATTTATCTGCTCAAGATCTGTGTTCAGCGCATGAAACCCGTTGTACTGATAAATCTATATAATGTATATGATGTGTAAATATGTTTGCTCTCTGTTGATTGTAGATATGTCTGGTATTTGCTGGTATGTCAGAGATCATAATAGAAACTCATATTCTATGTAACTCCTGGGCCTGGTGTTAATTTAATACATTGTTAGTGCACAGAATACAGGTGACATGTCTTTAAGATTGTCTTTTTTTTAACCTGTATTCCATTGCACAAAAATATAAATAAATTTAAAGTTGAGTTGACGATTTAAAAAATTCCCCAAGAAAATAAACATCTGTTGAGTTTGGATTTTGTTTGTTGGCAGATGATACACACGTTTCTTTTTGTTGATTAAAAACAAACTCTTTAATCATTGCAGAGCTAATTGTCATGTTGTAGGCATGTTCAGAACATTCTTGATGTTTAATGTACAGCTATGTGGGATTTTGAACCAGTGACTATTCACTGTGGCCAGGACAACTGACAAAATGTCACAGTCGGGGCTGGTTAGGACCAAAATAATCAGTCGTAGCCAAGATTCATCACTTTTCATTTATCATAAAATAAAGTATGAGACTATCTTTGCCATCCTTTGGTGTATTGACAAAACTTGGTATGCGTCAACAAAGGCATTTCCTGGCACAATTTTGTCACAGCGCCACCTACTGATCCAGAAATCCATACAGCCGGTATACGAGAGCAGTTAGAGGTATTGACACACATTCCATAACTTTGGGTGTCTGACTTCCCAAATTTCTTGTAATTAAGACTGTAATTAAACTAGGAGGAGAGGGGCCCTTTTCACTCAGTTCTTGGGCCCTGATAATAACAATATGGAAAACAATAAGGCCCTTCAGACTTTCAGTGCGCGGGTGATAGTTTTACACAACATAAGATACATATAGGCACATAAGAACTACAGAGGCAGATCAAATAAATTACCATCTAAAATAGGGGGACTATAATGGTGCTTTGAAAATAGCTTTGAAATAAATCATAAGTAAAACATTAACATTACAGCATCTGGTGGAAAAGGGACAAAATTGAGTGGAGTAAAAGTTTAACAAAAATATTTTATGAAAGAGTTACTGCACAGCAAAACAGTAACACTGTCACATCGGTTACATGCAAAGACAGTGTGTCCCCCCTTGCTATCTATCCCTGTCTTATCCTCCTGAGCCATGTGCTCTGAGGCCCCAATAGTCTTGATTCACGTAGAGACAGCTAGAAACAGTTACTTTGTGTGTGCGTCAGAAAAGACCTTGAAACCAGCATAGGAATTTTGAGTGATAAAGATGATGAAGTGAATATATTCCCTGACACCCACACTCCCCTGCACAGGTGCAGGATGTCTGTCTGTCTCTATATAATCTGACCTTGTTAGGAGTTGTTTCCAGTATATACAAGTATATACAATATATTATGAATAACAAGATTAAATTTCACCTCACATCCATATATTTCATACCAATTAGAGATTTTAATGATTAGTTTAATTTACTCATGAAAAGTAAAACGATTCTTTAGCAAATAATTTGTGTATTACTAATAACTAATAACAAATTTTCATATTGTTTAAATGTATTTAAATAATTGAAAATGTAGTTAAAAAATAAAAAGGATCACATTTTATGCATTTAGAGGCAAAGGTTGCCAATCCCTGTACATGCTGTAAAACTACACAAACGTTATTTTTAGCTTGTCAGATAAGACGAGACATACACGAGGAAAAAGTCTGCAAAATTTCATCTTTCTGACATTGCCTTGTTCATTATTGATGAAGAGACAGGAAGGAAAGAATACAGAAATTGGAGCGTGAGGTCTTACAAACAGTGAGTGAAAAGCAAACGTTTTCTGTTTCATTAAGTTATCTGTCCCAGTGGTGGTGTGGATGTGCGTGGAGGTTGAGCACTGGAAGGAATCATAAGATCTGCAGCTGCAGCTTTTGCGTTGAGTTTTTGTTTAAAATAAACTGAGCTGGTGGCTGCCCTGCAGGTTTAATACAAAAACAACAGAAACTCCAGCGTTCTTACAAGAACAAACAAGTATGACCATATTAGTTCAGTTCTATCAACACTGCACTGGCTGCCTATCAAGCAACAAATAAACTTTACAATTCTGCTGATTATTTACAAGGCCCTGAATGGTTTAGCTCTTTAATGCCCGAGCGAGCTCCTCTCTTAATACAACCCTTCACATTCACTGCAATCTGAGAATTCTGCCCAGTTGATAATACCCAGAATTTTAAAATCAAGTGCGGGTGGTAGATCCTTTTCATATTTGGCGCCCAAACTCTGGAAAAGTCTTCCCAGTATTGTCCGGGAGGCAGATACATTATGTCAGTTAAAATCTAGATTAAATACCCCCCTCTTTAATCTAGCCTACACATAGTCCTATGGATTTATTACTCAAATTAAGGGATTAAGGGATCGTTAGGCTGCATTAATTAGGCAAACCGGAACCGGGGACACTTCTCATAAGAACAATGTACTGGTTCTTCAGATTTAAGATTCAAGAAATCTCTATCACTGCTCATGCAATTCCTTGTGACCTAACAGCATGTGAAGCACTCGCCTGAAAATGTCAAACAGAACCTGTTCTTACCTCATCTGCATTGAGCTGTCCTTTCTTAATCAAACATGGCGGCATATCCTTGAACTGCGTTCGCTGCTGAGCTGAATGACTCTGGAAAAGCTGATTCTGCCCCTTTAAAATAAAAGACAGGTCACATCATTTCACAGCCTCTCAGAATAAAGAAGAGTTCTCTGACAGTTGGTCAATTTACCTGGTTGCCTTTCATGAAAGACTGGGGAGCAGTGGCCAAGGAGCTGTCGTGCCCGTTGAAGAGAGGGTTTGTGCGACAGCCCATGGTGGGGGAATACCAGTCCTGAATGACCCCAGGGCCTGTTCCAATTCCACTACCTGTGACCAAAAATGAGTCATAAACTGCTGTGCAAGTGACCTGTGGAGCAGATTCAGTCCTGCTCCATCTGTTCCAGAAATGTCAATGCACCTCAAAACACACCTGGCAACTGCCCAAACATATCTGCTAGAGTCTCTGGATCAGACTTCATTCATGTTGGTAGGAAAGGTCTTTTTTGAAAGTAATCCGTCCTTACTACCTGAGTCATCGATGGAATAAAAACACTCAAATCCTGGGGAAAAGATTACAGGGTCATTCCATGTCAAATCAACCAAATTTTGGAAATGTCCCTGGCTTAAAGTTTTTATTTTTTAATATTCTAACAGAAGCAATACCAGCATAAATAGTGATGAAGGCCAAAACCTTAAGTGTCATTGATGAATAGTTACTGAGTAACACACTCATTTGTAGAGGGGGTCAAAATAATTTAAAAAAGTACCAGATTTTTGCAATAATTTGACTCAAATTTGTTTTTTAAGAACTGAAAATGTACCATTTAACAGTTCACTCACGAAGGCACATTCAGATTCCCATATCTCTGGAACTGTACCATACAGGGCCCCAAAAATAAGTTGCTTAAGAATAAAAATGTAAAAGGACATTAAGATAGCTCTAAAATGTCTTTGGATACAGGCATGTAAACTTTGTATAAAGAACACCAAAAGTGCTTTTTCCTCATTTTTTAACTGACTGTTGGCATATAAAGCCAAAAAGAATTTCTAACGTCAACAGATTTTACTCATAGTTCTACCAATCTGTGTAAAAACAAAATAATGATGCTGGTATCTTTCTCAAGTCATTGTTCACCCCTGCTAATATGGCTCCAAATTTCTAGTGAAAATTGTTGTTTTGACCTCCCTCTACAAATGAGCATCTACAAATCAGAAACCATTCACCAAGGGTTTTTAATATTTAAACTTTCATCACCATTTATGTTGGTCTTGCTTCTGTAAAAAAAATCAATCAAAAAACTGATCCGGGGACCTCACCTTCACTGCATCCTGGCGGATCTGATTAATAGTCTTGGGTCCATTATCAATAAAAGCTTTCAGAGGTACCCAGTTGTCCTCTAGCTCTAGCTAAATTCTAGTTGTTCATGAAGGACTGCATACGGCCGTAATACTGATCCATTAACATTTGTAAATAAACATGAGCTTCATGAAACGTCTCAGAAAACATCTCTACACGTTTCAATGCATTTAAAACCCTGAGAGAAACCTCGAGCAGCTTACCTTAGCTTGTTCATGATCTAGTCTTGGCCCCACAGTTCTCATTATCTGACAGAGACACTCCAAATCCTCCCGCATATCTTTGAGTTGGACTCTCTTCTTCTTTTCCAGAACATACAACCAAAAAGGTTACAAAGTGCACCAGGGCTCGCAAAATCGCTAGCCCGACGTCCAGAGGCTATTGTGTCATCCAGTCGGGCTACCAAAATGTACTTATGTCCTGCCTGTCGGGCTATCTTATAAGGAGGAAAAATATATTGTGATGCTTTTGCATTCTCTCACAAAATAGGTCGGGTAATTCTGTTGTATGTAATTTTCGGGCATCCACTGTCAATATGTGGGGTATTGAAATCGCGTTTAAATGCGCGCATGCTTTCAACTTTTACTTTCAATTTGCGATCGTGCAAACTGTGTATCAGTGACGCTCGTCCTGTCAGTCATTACTGTACTCATGTGACAAGTAAAATCTCCCACAGCAAGATTAAACATGACAGAGAGCGCCCGCGCAGTTGAGAGAATTGCTTTGAGAATAGTTTTGTGTGTGCATGAAAATGAGATGCGCATGGATTTACGCAGGTATATCAGTTCTGAAGTGGAGACCGATGCACAGATGGAGAAAGCTGATGAAGGAGATGATATGCCCTCAACATCGAGTGGCATTTTTTTTATCTGTGACTTAAGTTGATATTTCAGATTCAGAATCTGACACAGACTGAATTTGTTGAAGTTCATAGGAATTTCAGTTCAGTTAAAACCAAATATTTGTATTGATGATTGTAATTTAATTATTTTATACGATTGTTGTTATGTGTTTTGAAAATGTTTTTTGATTAATGTTTTGTCTCCTTTACAATATTCTACATTAAAAATGTTTTTTTTTTTTGGGGCAAGTTAAATTAATTTCGGGCTACCAAAATCTGAAGAGTGCCTGCCCGAAGGGCTACCAGGGATTTTGAAATTTTGCGAGCCCTGTGCATTATGGGTAGAATTCTTTAAGGTTGGCCCCAACAGTATGGGGCTGATGTGTGAGGGGTGTGGGGTCACATGACAGAACGGTCACTCAGTCAGGCAAGTAGTGAAAATGTATGTACATTTGTTAGTTTTGTATATAACATTTTTATTACTGGAACATTTGTTTTCTAGTGACATTACTATTATAAATTTAGCTAATTTAACAAAAGTAACAGACACAAAAAATTGTGTTTTGGGTGTACAACTCACTGTTTTGATGCATTTATGAAGGATAGACTCGTAAATGAGATTGAGTTTGCCAAGTTCTCCAATTCATTTGATGTTACCCAGCATTTTGATTTTGGCAATAGTGTGCTGCTCCTCTTCCTCAGAGGTGAGTGGGTTGTCATTTTCATCATAGACTGCAAATAAAAAGCACAATAAACTGTCAAGACATTTATTAGAGCGACTGTAATAATCACTTTTACCACCTGCTTACTGTCAACGTTTTTGGTGCAGTTCTCAACTTCATCTTGAAGTTTGGATATCAGATGTCTGTGAAGTATAAGGACAGATTAGCAGGGATGTGCAAAACTAATTAAAAAATTACTAAAATTAATCAGCTGGTGGGTTGCCTGAACGACTAGTCATCTTAAAGCCAAGAAGGCTTGTATAGTTACCAGGTTCAGGGTTCATCCACCCCTAAACCTAACCACCAAATACAGTATACCTCTGATGGAATAAATGTATAGATTCTTAATTAAAGTGCTCTGCTTTTGTGATGACTGGATCTCTGCTGATGGGCAGTCAAAATTTGGAGCATCCTCCGCCTAAATGCTCCAAATTAGCTAAAATCATTTTGATTTTTTTCTTTAAATTTGAAAACTTTGTATTGAATAATATTTGGAGCTTTGTATAAAGTTGGAGCTGTGGATTGCAGCTTTTAAACAGTCTATTTGAATTTTTTTTCACCAAACTTTACTTTTACACTGCCTATGAGAGGAGAGAAATACACTTTAATTACCACACATTCATAACCATTGGACAAATCTCTACAACTGAACCTAGACTAAAACTTACTAAAGACTAGAGGAGTCTTTAATAGTGATGCACCTATCATGATTTTATATGGCCGATTCACACACCGATTTTTCACAAGCAAACTAGCCGATTCTAATTTCCCTTTTTTTCCCCTTTCAGCAACAAACAAGAAATAATTAAAGTATACATAAACAAGATGTCTTTCAGTGCTTGGGCCCTAATAATAGTAATAATAATGTTTTTTAGCATTGTCAGTTATAATTATATAATATAATTAAATATACTTTAAGTTTAAAACTTAGACTGATAGAGCGTTGTATGCATGCATACGTGCGGTGCACACACAACACAGAAAAAACAATGTTAAAGGTAGAATTACTTTGTGTATATATACAGCACAGTTGATGATGCCGCCATACCTTCAATCTAATCTGTTATCAATACCTACATATATAATAAACATGACGTGAACGCCAGAGGAACGAGCACTGTATGAGAAACACTGAACTAAGAGGAAACACAGTGCCACGCCACATCTCCGGAATTTATTCTATATTAAACCAGCTAGTTTAGCTTGATACTGGACTATTTTATAGATGTAGTAAACAGTGATAAACATGTCAGCAATCAAAGCCATTTACAGAAATGCGCTAATGCATCTAATATATGTCGGTTAATAATAAGCTTACCTTTTCTAAAAGAACTTTAGCTTTATTGGGTTTTGTTACCAAGAAGGATAAAACAGTAGAAAAGAATTGTTTTATAATAGTAGTGGTTAATATTGTGTTTAGAGAACAGTGCGCCTGCAGGTAAAACTGACAACACCACCACGTGATCTAACGTCACACGTAGCCGCAACTTTATTGGCTGGACACGTCAACTTAAAAGCCCATCTCCGCCACATAAAAATCATGCTGTAAAAGTGCCAAATTATGAGATAAAAATCAGAACTATGAGATATAAAGTCTAAATGGTGAGTAATAAAGTTATAACTAGAGGAGTAAAGTTGTGAACAAACATGCTGGTTTGAAAAAGCCTAGCATAAGAATCAAGAATCTTTATTGTCACTATGCAAGGCACAATGAAATTTTGATCAGTAGCTCTTGGCTTAGGCACACAGTTGGACACATAACGACA
>JAZGTI010017831.1:0-11972 GCA_036877585.1 Botia kubotai | reverse complement strand
CAGACAGACAGACAGGCAGACAGACAGACAGGATCTGAGAAGCGAGCACAGCGAGGGTTTATTCCACGGGTTTATGACGTCGGCGG
Source organism: Botia kubotai (assembly GCA_036877585.1). Taxonomy (NCBI): domain Eukaryota; kingdom Metazoa; phylum Chordata; class Actinopteri; order Cypriniformes; family Botiidae; genus Botia; species Botia kubotai. The sequence continues at coordinate 11,886 of JAZGTI010017831.1, read as the reverse complement.
AGAAGCCCCGCCCCCGCTACGCTCACTGTCAGCAGCGCGCGTCTCCATTACTTCCCTAAATATCAACAGCGCTCGGGCTTCGCGTTGGGAGGAAGGCGTCGCGTCGACTTTTCGCTCTCCCACGCGAGGGGAACATGGCCCAAAGGACGCCCGTTAGAAGGCAACGGTGCACGAGTCAAAAACCAGCGGCGGGGACGCGGGCGCCCACGACATCACGCGCGAGCGTGCTGACAGCTCTTTAAAACCCTTCGCCAAAGTTTCGCTGACGCGCGTGTGACGTCGCAGCGCCGGGCGAGTCAAATGTGACGGGCAACGCTTCCCGTCTGTTGTTTGTTTGTTTGTCCGTCAAATCGCGATCTTGCAGGAGGTGTCAGTCGGCACATGGGCGCTAAACAGAGCAGTCCCGCCGCCAACGGGCGAACGCGGGCGTATTCGGGCTCGGATTTGCCGTCGGGCACGTCATCAAGTAACGGCGGCAGAACGGCGGCGGCTGCTGCGATGAGATTTCACCCTCACGGGGCCGCAGGTGCGACATCATCAGCGTCTTCGTCATCTGCCGCTACCTCTCAAGTTATGGGCCCCAGGACTCGATCCGTGGGCATTGTCGGTACCGGTGGCCCGACAGCCGCCGTCAGACCGCAGTCGGCCATTAATATCCCGAGCTCTGGAGTGTACAGTTCTCAGGAGTCCAGCAACAGCACGCCGGAGGAGAGCGCTGGAGATAGAGAGAGGTCAGCCGGGACTCCGAGGCTGTTGATCGGATCTCTGCCTGCTCACCTGTCGCCTCATCTCTTCGGAGGTAAGACACCGCGGATAGTTAACCAACAGTTGACAGCTAGTCTCTGTGAAATAAGCTTTTCTTATCTTGTCAGTTACGGCTTGAAAGTATTTGGTTGTTGGTGTAGAAACTCTTACAGACTTAATCCACCTGCAGTGACCCTTACGATCTTCAGAGATGTTACTAATCCTGTATCCTGCTCATATCGTTAATTACCGTATACTACAGCTTATTACCAGCTGTTAGCAGCTGTTACTGCTGGTTAAACTGATTAAAGAGGTTTATACACAGGACAGGTTGTTTAAAAGCTGTTTTTGAGTTGTAGATCCTGCTGTTCTGTCACATTTTTGAATAATCATAAAACATGCTGTTTTTATGTTTTGGTAATAATTGACCGGCTACATACAGTTTCTGTGCTTGACAAGTTTTATTTGTTTCATCACAGAAGCATTTCAAATTAACCAGTTTAAACTAAACCAGTTTAAACTAAAATAAACGGATGAGCAGATCAGTCAACTGCACATATATACTTTCTCCTATACGTTCACTTATAGTTTACTGTATGTTTACCTAAAACCATGATGATGAAACATTCACAGGCATGTTGTGTCTTGTGAATTTACCATAAGGTTAAAGTCTCATTCTGGTAATTAATGAATTAACCCGTTTAGGTTGTAACTTGCAGTTACTGTCCCTGTTCTTTAATCACCCAGACCCGTTATGTTAAACAGAGCTAAAACACACACAACATGCTGCACAGGCTGCTGGTTGGTTACCAGCTTTGAAGAAAATAATGGTTGGGTTTGTCATTGGTTCAGATAATCTGTTGAAAACCCACAAACGCGGTCCTGCATGCTAACTTGAGGGCAGTTCTGTGGCATGTTGCGAGCTGGTGTTGCAGAAAGCTGCAGAAGTGAGAGATTCTGGCAGAGGAAGCTACAGGCTGTGGTTTAGCAGTTATCAGATGTGCAGAACCATGTGGGAGTTGAGTAGTTCTGAGTAGATCAGTCGTCATGTTGGTCTGCTGTGTTTCTGGAAACTTGCTCAGTAATCTGATGTTTATTAAACACGTGAGGAGGCTGTCAAGAACACCTACAGCTCTTTTTAAGCCCAAAATGAAAAAAAAAAACAATAAAGGAAATAAAGCTTATTTACCTTTAACATGTTTTGTGTTGTGTTGTGCCATTTTCATTACACAGTTTTACCCCCAATTACTGTTATTGTATGTTACTGTAACTGTTACAACAATGTTGAAATGTTGTTTTCATCACATTTGTTTTTTTCATCACAACTGTATTTTTATATTACAGTAATTTGTGCTCTTGCACTATTTGGTGATTTAACTGAAAAACAAACTTGTGTTATAAAAAATACTACTAAACCTTTACCATAAGCAGACGTTTGGATGATTAAAGTAATTAGACTTTTTCAGGAAAAATGCGTTCATTATGAAAATGATGTCACAATATGAAAAGTTGTAATGGTTCTGCTTTATTTAGTGGATGAGAAGTATAATAGTATTTGTTTTCTATTAGCATGATCTTGACATGTATTGGAGTTGAGTAGAATATCAGCCTTTCATTGTTCTTGCACACAGACGTTTGGCACATTCACATCCAGTGGAAGGCGAGTGAGTCGGGTGGAATTTCTCCTGTCGTTGGCAAAAGCCAGATTAAACTTTAATGCTTTAACAGGCTGAGAGGAATTCTGACCGGTGCCTGAAGTTAATCTTTAAACGTTGCTGAAATGTTTGCATGTGACTTATTACCCACTGTGGATAGAGGAAAAGGTGAAATTCAGCAGTGAGATAAAAATTTAGTTCTTAAAGTTATAAGAAATCCTGCTTATATCAAAACACTTTATATGACCTTCAGTTTGTGTCAGACTCTGATGTGTGAGAAAAATGATTTTTAACTTCAGTCATGCGTCATACATGTAAACAGCCATGATCAGTGTTCAGATGGTCACTGAGGGTTTGAGGTTTCTGTGGATCTCTGACAACACAGAGCTCTTCAGAGATGTGATGTCACTTTTCTGTAAGGTCATAGCTTTCTGAGACTCATCAGGTTTCATCATATGCACATCTATGTCCAGAAGCAGCACATGAAGATTATTTGTGTTTGTGACTGACTTTTGCCTCTCTGTCATCATCTCTTGTTTAAAACATAAAATTGCAGATTGTTTTACGTGCTTTTCTTTACATTTGTCAAATGAAAAAGCAAAAAAAAGCAAAAAGCAATGAAAGCAAACTGACTTTTCCCAAGAAATCCAGCCCTACAGCTCAAAATATAAATCATTATTATACGGGTTCTCTTGTGAATGAGGGTCAGGTAAGGAGATGGATCTGTTGTGTACTTGAGGGCTGATCGTGTAGTGAGTATTGAGACAGAAATGTGAAAGGTGAAGTGACAGCGATTGTCCAGCCAATAGCATGACTTTATTTGACCAATTGCGTGAGACAGAGGGGGAGTGTTTGAGCATGTTTATTATTTTGGAATGGTCCCTGTGCTGTGGTACTTTAACACTAACCGACCAGAAACATGTATTATGACTGTAAATAGTGTCAGTGTTAATTTCATGTTACCTGTGTTGCACGTCTGCTGACCTGGAGCTTTTCCTCCCCACACTGAGATCTCATGTCCTTCTCGCATGCATGAAAACATTGTTAACTGTCAGCAGCAGCACCTGCTCACTGGCTTCAAACATGACCCCTGCAGGACACCATACAGACCCACATGTGCTCCAGACACCCGACACGTGTCCAACGGCTCATACTGTCCACACACACACATAAACAGAGAGAAGAGGTCATGTGTACAGAAAACACTCACCTACTCGCCCTTCATCACACAGGAAGTGTCGGCTGCTCTTTGTGTTTCTCTAGCATGACTTGAACTCAAAGCTTTTGTTGCTGTCTCACTAGAACAGCCTCTCTCTCCAGCTGTTGAGTGATCACTCGTGTGTGTGTGTTTTTATAGGCACACGCACAGTAGTTAATGCACATGTTGTTGATGGTATAATTGCGTGTTGCTGTCTGGATTATAATGTTAAATGTTTGGTTCATGGTTTAGTTCCTTCACTTAAATGTTTACAGTTGTATTGAAGCATTCATCAGATGCTTCTGTCCAGCGTGACTTACGAGGAGAGGAAAACACATGAAGGCATTCATCACAGGGAGACAGTAACATCAGAAGTGCTGTACAGAGGAACAGTCACTGAGCGCTTGACATTTTTAACCACATTTTTAGGCCACATTAGATTTTTACTGTGTTTACATCAAAGTAATGTTTACTGACGTTAAACATTTTAAATTTGCCTGGAAATAAAATCCTGTCTAAGAAATAGTTATTTCTTGATTGGAATCTAAGCAAATATCCAGATGTGTCTCTGTACAGAGACGGTGTGATGTTTGTTCTGTGGCTCTGAATGCAGAGAGTCTCTGAGAGTTTAGACTCATTCTCAGCTTGAAGTCCACGTTCTTCCTGCAGGTATTTTAACAGCTGAAAGGTTTTGAGTCTTCCCTGAACACAGATGCAGGTATTTCAGACATATGGAGTTATATATTACAGTTATTATACAGGCAGATTGAGAATTGAGAAGCTGGTTCTGTTTGCTGGAGAAACAGTGAATGTTTTACAAGCTTTATGATGCTTGTCAGTGTTTGTAGAAAAACAGCTCTGTGCCTCAGTGTTTGTGTTCCACCAGGATTAAAGGGATTCTTCAGCCCTAAGTGAGAGTTCTGTCATTTTCTCACTCACATGTCTTTTCAAACCTCTGCTGTTTGCTGTGTTGCTGACTCTGTGGAACACAAAATCATTTTTAAAGACTCTTTTGCTCTGTTTCATACAGCCTCTGTTTACAGTAACTGTCAAGTCTCCAAAATGAAAATCAAGCACTACTACAGTGTCATAAAGATTGTTCATGCTGTTTGTGATATTCCAAGTCTTCTGAAGGTCTGACCGAGTTCTGATGTTCACTGAACTGCAGTGACGGAATGTGATGCCCGGCATCAGATCTGTGAGCTGCAGTATAAAGATGAAGGAACAAACTGTTGCTCAACCAGTCATATCATGTGGCTTCAGTTCACTAAATCTAAGTGTGCACCTCAGTGTGGCAGGAGATAAGCTTCACCTCAGGTCTGTTTGCTGGGTGCTTTTGGAGGACAGAAGAGAGGAACGATCAGTATTTATATATATTTTTCCTCCTGAGTGGCGACCAGCATGGGAATATGAGTGTTTTATGTATATGAGGCTTCATACTGTATATATCTGTTTCTTAATAGGCTGTTTAAATATATAACAAATAAAAGTAACAGTAATCAAGTTCATATGATAATAAAAAGATGCGTTGACTGTATAGTGTCATTTACATGACATTGAAAAAAGATGAAAAAAGATGAAATCATTGACAAGTGAAAAACCTGCTCATTGCAAAACAGAAAATGTGAACAAGCTATAGACAAAACTATCAGGTTTTCTGTTAATCACAGTTCTCAGAACAGTTCTCATCAACCAAATAGGGGCTAATGAATATATGAGTTTATTTATTATAGTGCTGCATGTTCTTTCAGTTCATCCAGCGGTTTGCTTTTGTGAAATACACACAAACACACACAGTGTGACACAGACAGAATTTCATCTTCCTCTGATCTGCTGTAACTAGTTTTAGTTAAATGTGAGGTTAGACTGAAGCTATAGATTCACTCACAGAAAGTGTTTCGCTCCTCTCAGCTGCTCTACTGTGTGTCCTGCTTTTCTCATTTTATTGTTATTATTATTTGACATTTACCACACAGACACTTTCGTGCGGAACATCTGCGCAGTTTTGCAGAAGTGAAAATGCATTTGTAAGATTCAGCTGTAAATAGACGCGTCATGAGGTGGAAGATGATTTTCATCTGTCTGTTTCCTTCATTTATAGAACACAGCAGAAGGTTTTGTTCCTGCCGATGTCTTGACAGTGTATAATTGATTTACACAAATATTTATGTGCTGTCATTATTTTCTCATTTTCATGTTGATACAAACTTGTAAAGTCTTATTTTCATTTAAAAAAAAATTCACACGTTCTCTATACAAGAAAAGTTCTTGCTAAGAATGTCTGTAAAGCAGTTTTAATGTTTTATGTTTATGTGTTGCTCTTTCTGACGCGTGTTTACGATGATCTGAGTTTAGAAAAGTGCTGAATGAAAATGCTTTCAAAATTCCTCTGTGTTCTACAGACAAAACAACAGCAGACGGGATTAAAAACAAACTGAGTAAATAATCACAACACTGAGAGAAATATTCTTGAAAACAATCAAATACACAATTTAAACTAGTTGAATGTGAATGTTGAGTTGATGTTACACATTCAGACTAGTTAGTTGTTCTCAGCGACTACAGTGACTTACAGTCCTGTGATTCTGTGCTCTGTATCTATCAGACAGACAAAAATCATCATGTCACTCATACAGAAATGAGTTCTAAGGAATAGTTTGAAGCTGCCGTTTGCTGATTGGCTGTATTGTTACGTGAGAGATGTTGTTACTAATAGATGTCGTAACATTATTGATTTTCTTCACTGTCGTAGCTTTTGGAAATATGAAACACATGAGATGCTGTTCTGGAAACTGAAGGTCAAGCACATTGCATTGTGGGATACATTCATGTGATGATAAACTCTGTTGTACAAATACAGAAGGTCTCTGAAGAGCTATTTTTGGACTGTAATTTTAGTGTCATCTGTGTGTGTGTGTGTGTGTGTGTGTGTGTAAAGCAGATTCTCTCACATTTCTACACATGTGTAAAACTGTGAAGAAATGAAGGTGGTGTGATTGACAGGCAGATTTCTGTCCTGTAGTTTTTGAGCATTTAGAGAGAGATTCTCTCACTGTTTTTTATCAGTGTAAAGAGTTTGTGAGGTTTAGGGCATGAACACTGTGTTATCTGATTACAATCTTTCACCTCTAAAGTCACATTTAACTGTTAAACTCGCACCAGTTTTCTGCTGATAACTCACCTGCTGTTGGTCATGTGAATTACTGTTTCTAATATTCATATCTAGAGAAGGTACAGTGTGTGTTCTCCATACCAGGTTAGTCTCTCTGTCTAGTACAGTAGTTTCTAAACTTTAATCACAAGTTTCTTTTTCTGCTGTTTCTCTAAAATAACAAGCTTTGGGTTTGGAGGCCACAGGGATGTCGATGTTCTCTGTGCTAACAGTAAAAGGGTTTGGAGGCCACAGGGATGTCGATGTTCTCTGTGCTAACAGTAAAAGGGTTTGGAGGGTTTGTATCACATTGAGGGTTTGTATCACATTGAGGGTTTGCAGTAACTAAATAATTTTAATAGTTCATCTGCCACACAAAAGTTAGTTCTGTTTCTTTTCCCAGAAAAAACGTGACACATTGTATGTTCTTTATACATTTCAGTTTCTAAATATATTTTGATAGAATTTACATACTTAAAGCATTGCCACATTTCATGTTGCAGTATTTATGGCATGGAGCATTTTTCTACAATATTTTGCAGTACCTAGAACAGATCTATAGAATATGAATGTGTATTTATGATAACAAGGATTTGTTTTTCTCTACGCTAGGAAAAGAAGGTGTAGCTTTGGTGTTATTGATAAAGAGCACAGCTCATCTCACTGCTGTCAGACACACGAGCATCAGTTTCACTCCCTCTTCAGTGTCGTTTCTCTGCATGACGGAGGAAATTGCTGGTCCATCCCTTTGCATTGTTGTCTTTGTGTCACCAGGGTTCTGCTGTCTGTTCGCCCATCATTGTCTCTGCAGTTTAATTTTAGCCTGGTTACATCAGCCTCACACACACACACACACACACTGAGCGTGATTCCTGCGCAGACGCTGCTGCAGCTGATGAGATCTGCCTTCTGTTCTAAGGCTTGTTGAGAGGGGGTGATTAAATCTTCTAATAAAGGCACCTGCTGCTTCAGTCTCATGAGATCAGCTCACTTCTGCTTTCTCTCTGTCATATGAATCATCAGCAATTTAAAGGAACAGTTCACCCCAAAATTGTGTGTTATTCAGTCACCTTCACGCTCCTATAAACCCGTGTACTGTCTTTGGTGGAGGGTAGTACACTTCATTACAAATCTTCTAAAGTCACGCTGTCATTTTCTCATTTAGTTACATGACTTTTTGGAGCCTGACAGGCGCGCAGGTGTCACAGTGAATTTGGCAGCTTGTGCAGACAGTAAAGCGGGCAGACGTTCTCACAGGAACATAATGACTTGTGTCAATACATCCTTTTCTGGGATTGAACAACATTTAGTAGATGATTTCAGAGAGGCTAGCAATAGCAAGCTACCTTTGAAAGCATAAGAGCCCGTCCTCCCCACAGAGAAGCCACGCCTCCTCCGTCACATGAATGGAAGAGTTTTGGTCAAGCAGGGTGTGTGGAGGTATGTGAAACAGACTTTCAGCATAACAAAAATGTTTCTGGAAAAAAATCACCTACCCTGCCTAAGAATTGTGTCCCTTTTTTTCATGCATGTAAATTGATGTACAGTAATCTTAGCCCAACCTGTTTTGCAGTATGCTGAGAAAAGCATGCAGTTGTTGTTCATACATTAAAGCAGATGTTCAAACAAAACAAACACAGCACAAGAAGTTTGGTTCTGCAGGAGTGTGACGCCTTTGGTCTGATGCTCTGGCAGATCCTGTGGTGTTTTCTGGTTCTTGTTCTGTCAGATGTGAGATTGGAGCATGACGCCTGATGGCTGGTTTAGCAGCAGGGATAATGGCTCATTTGATGTATTGTGTTAGAAGTGACTGGCTCTCTTGGGCCCTGCGGTCATAATAGTTTACAGTAAGTAATAGCCAGCACACAATGTTGGTAGTACAACACACACAGTTGTTAAAGTCACTGAACACTGGTCCATCTGTAATGAGAGCACAGAGGCAGGTGTTGAGTTTCAACGTTGCCTTTGTCTGCTGTTTAAATCAAGTTTTGTGTACTTGGTGCTGGTGAACAATGTTGGCTGAAAATTTTTCATAATATAACCTTTTGACCTAAAGGCTGAAATTAGTTTTGTAAACAGCTGTATTTGTCCATTTGTTTCATTTTGAAATAAGAGTATTTGATTTTTCTAAATGGATTAATGGACTAAGACTTAGACAAGAAAAAGCAGCCAGTAAGAGCTGATGAAACAAGTTTAGCTCATTCCCATATGACACAAATGAACAGTGTTGTGTGTATGTGTGTAAATATCATCAGAGGCCTGCTGTTTTAACTTAAGTTGAAAAGAGTCTTTTAAAGACGTGTCTCTGACAGGGAGTGAAAAGCGCCACCAGCCCATAAGAACATCAGATCATATCAGAAAACATCTCACACAAACAGTCAGCCAGAATCTTCTAATCCGAATGATTTCAGCTGGAATGACAAACATTTGTCCCCGTTAATGTGGCTATTGTGAGCTTGTAAACAGTTCCAGGTTTGTCTTGGGAAAGTGTTCTTCTCTAGCTGTGATTATTTTCATTAGGAAAATGATTTATTGATTAATATTCTTTTCCCCTAATCTTTTTCCTAATATTCCTTTTCCTAATTGATTAATATTCTTTTTTCTACAGAACCCATTAGATCCACATTGTCACGCTGATGTTTTCTGCTTTGTTTTCAGGTTTCAAGTGCCCCGTCTGCTCCAAGTTCATCTCCTCAGATGAGATGGACCTTCACCTCGTCATGTGTTTGACCAAACCCAGAGTCACATACAACGGTGAGGCTGATGTCATTAAACGCTCCAGTCTGCATCAGCTCCAGTGTGATTGTTGAATGCTAACTGTGTAGAGTTTCTTTTCTCAGGAGATCAAACTTTGGTTGTGTAGTATAAAAATCATTACCTCGTCATAAACCAATTATGCGAGTATGTGAGTGTGTTTTTGTGAAAGGCTTCGTTACATTCCATAAACTGAACAGGGCAGTTTGTATTTACTGTCTGAAAGATGAGTACTGTACCTCACTGATGTCGAGCCCTGGGCAACATTTTCATTGTTTTTGTAGATTCAGAGAAGAACAAGCAGCTTTTTCAGAGTGTCAGTATTACTCTGTTGTACTCAACATGTTTCCAGGTGATCCAGCAGAGCATTGTGACAAACTGCAGATCCTAAGCACAGTATATTTATCACTCAGACATTTATACACACACTGTATACAAGCCGATTCAACTATAATATGATTGTTTCATGTGTTCATTGTTTCATATAATATGATTTTGTGTGTGTGTGTGTGTGTACACTGTGGGGTTATTGTGTGTTTGTGTGTACATTGTGTGTGTATGTGTGTGTACACTGTGGAGTGATTGTGTGTTTGTGTGTACATTGTGTGTGTATGTGTGTGTACACTGTGGAGTGATTGTGTGTTTGTGTGTACATTGTGTGTGTGTGTGTGTGTACACTGTGGGGTTATTGTGTGTTAGTGTGTACATTGTGTGTGTATGTGTGTGTACACTGTGGAGTGATTGTGTGTGTGGGATTTGTTGGTAGATCTTTTGGCTCACACTGCTGCTAATTTGGGCCAGACACACACACACACACACACACACACACACACACACACACACAGAGCTCTTGGTAATGAAATTAAAAGGTGCAGATGAGTGGAACCCCAATTGTTTCAATATCTTGACTTGTCAGGCTGCATGTTCTGAGCACCTTTATAACACACACTGTGAAACACGACTGTTTACAGACGTTCAACAAGAACGTCAGCAGACGTCACCATGAAGGAACAAAATAATGTTTTTTCTGTCAATCTGTCAAAAACCAAAATCTGTTCACCTCTAGCAAGAGTGTGTCATGTTGGCTCAGTGCTCAATGCTCGTGTTGGTTTGGAGGCACCAGTTACTCTGTCCTTCTCTGGAGCATTGCAGCTTCAATAGCACACTCGACCTGCAGCAGGTCGCAGCAGTCTGTGCAGCAGGTCGCAGCAGTCTGTGCAGCAGGTCGCAGCAGTCTGTGCAGCAGGTCGCAGCAGTCTGTGCAGCATGCTAACTCGCTGGCTCTCTGACAGGAAGTTCCTCAGCTTTGCCATCTTCAGAGAGTGAGATCACAGGGGCAGGAGAAAGAGTCTCTGCTCTCAATTGAGTTATCATCAGCGTCTCGCTCCCTTCAGCTTTATTAGCTCTGCAGCAGTTTGGATCGCTCTGTACCAGCTGTGCAGAGTTTGTTGCTGTTGTATTGCAATGATCATCTGCATTGACATTGTCATGCTGCACCCTCCTCTTCATCAAAACTGACAGCCACATCGAGCCGCTCAGAGGTTTCAGCCGTTGATATCGACTTTCATTGATTGTGTAAATGAGCGTGCAGTTTTTAGCTGTTGTGAGTGTACAGTAACTCTATCGGGTGTGAAAGCGTCTGACAGAGGAGGTTAGGAATTGAGAACTGGTTCTGTTTGTTTTTAGAAATGCTGAAACTGAACGACTTCAGGATGTTTGCCTCTGTGAGCGTTCTTTAATTATTTGAATCCAACATTTTTGTCAAATGTTAATCTTTGATTGCTGTATGTTCGGGTGTTTTATTATTAGTATTTAGTCTAAATGTGGCATAACACATTTTTGAATGCTGTTTCCAGAACTGAGTGCTAGTTACTGTGTTTGAATTCATCCCAAATTCATTAGTTATATGTTAAAAAACATGTAACATTTTTTTCCCAGTACCTTGGCATGTTAATTTAACTTATCCTTACTGACACAGCGTCGTACCGGTAATTTACTGCTAATGTTACAACTTTTCTTACTGGTAATTTTCCAGGACTGATTTGCTAGTTTTTTTTAAAAGTCTGTTAATTGTAATTTACTGTTGTAATTTATCCTTGTGTGTTTGTGTTTCTTTAGTCATATGCACCCAAGCAACAGTGGCCAATGGCCATCCTTGGTAACAAAGTCTAATCTGCACCCTGGTGATCCGTCCTGTGGGTGGCTGCTGGGTGTCCAGCTGTGGCTTAATTACTATAAGATGCACGTCAGTAGAATCTGTAGCTCTCATGCCAACATGAGGCCTTCATCTTGAGAACGAATGCAGCTCTTTAACCCGTGCTGCTAAGTGAAGGTTAGACAGGTCTAACCCAAGTCTAACCCAGGTCTAACCCAAGTCTAACCCA
>JAZGTI010017830.1:0-11972 GCA_036877585.1 Botia kubotai | reverse complement strand
TGAGAGAGCAAAAGCACCCTGTCAGGATATTTCACAGGTATTATCTCTCATATTACCACACCAGCAGGCCCTGCCACTCTGATTCAGTCTTATGCCTGTAAATAAATGCTGGAGTGGTTCATTTGAGGAGGAGAAAGACACACTGAGGTAGCTGGCGATGTCAGCGTCTAGCTTAGCCAACTTTCACATCACACAGATATGGAGGTAAAGCTGCTAGTCTGAGTCTGAGTGCTGCTTATAAGAAAATACTCTGCATCTTACTTTCTGAAGTGGAGGAAAAACTCTCTGCCACTTGCCAATGTCACCTACAACCTACAGCTTGTGTTCCCAAGAAACCTCGTCACCACACAAGGTGTCAAACGAGTTATTTCAATTCTCTTCCAAACTGGAGTTCAGAGCTTCAGCTGTCAATCAAACCCCAAAGAAAGTCCACAGGACACGCCCCTTGCACTCTGACCCCGCCCTTTCCTCACCTCTGCACCTGCTTCTATGAGACAGAACCGCTCTTGGCAAAACATTAAGCTTTAAACTCTGAAACAAAAGCACTTACGCCCACCGGGCCCTACAGGGCCCTACAGGAGAAGCCTGTTCTTCAAAAAAAAACTGATTATAACACACATCTGTCAGATTTTTATATAGCTTTCCACTGAAACTGTGTGAAGAGGGAGAGATGAAGCATGGCGTGTGACAATGAGGCAGGTGCTGTGAGTTTTTTCATCTGGCACTGAGTTGTGGGGCTGCTGTTGTGTACCATGATGAAAAAGGTGAGTGAGATGACTTGTGTTAATGTCACCTCACTGATTCATGAGTCTTATTTCCAACTCTGAGGCTTGACAGTGTCAGAATGTTAAATGGAAGCACGTCTCAAATGCCTTCAGTGCAACAGTCTGAGTAGTGAGTAAAAATCTCCACGGTGCTTTTTCTGTAATGTAACAACCTGCCCAGATCTATCAAAACATGACGGGTGACTTTATATCATGTTAAAGCTGCAATCTGTAACTTTTGCCTCTCTACCGCCATTTCTGTTTAAAACTTGCAGAGTTATTTTCTTTTTTTAAAACTGCTGCTTTATGAACAAGCTTCCGCCTATAATACAGACGTGTGATATAGAAATCAGATCTTCTTCCTTCTGTTTACAGACAGACATTTCCCAAAAAACTGACACGACAGCTCAAATTATACATCATTTTTATAAACTTACCATATGTATGTATGTTTAAAGATGTACATGTGTGTATGTTTGTGACGTTTCATCGATTCTGCTTTATAGGCTGACAGCGTGTAAGGTTGTGCGCATGTCTTGCTTTTATAAAGGAAAGTTTATTAACAAATTAAGCAGGTTAAGTGTAGGTGTGTGTGCGTGTGCATATTTATATGCATTGATTAGGGCTGGAGCCTAAACTCTGCAGCACAGCAGCCTGGTAGCGCCAAAATTTAAGAGAAATCGGTTCATGAGCTCCACCCTATGAGTAAATTTATGTGTGTAAGAAAACCATCAACCTCAACTGACTTATGTTTGATGACTTGGGAAAATATGATCTTTAGTTAATATTACAGCACCATACATTCAGCAGAGGATGCGTTCTATATTATGGGATTCATTGTATATTTTCAATGAATATGGTGCTGCACTTATCTGTATATAAATCACTATATTCCAGCACTTCTGGTTAGACGCTAACCGCATTTCATTAGCGCTGTACTTGTACTCGGCATAATGACAATAAAGTCGAATCTAATCTGATTCTAACAGCAGACGTCCACCTCACCTTTAAGAACACGCCGGCGCTTAGAAATTCAGAGCACATTTCTGTAATAACAGAACGTTATATTCCTGCAGTCATTCCTCCATCATCTCCCACACGTACACACGCAGTGGAGTGGCAGGACCTGGCCGGGCAAATCTCTTCTGCCTCAGTGTGATTTAGTGCTAATTGGCTTTTTATTACTCTCTGATTAACAATCCATCCACATTTTAGGGCATAGTGGGAGAGAGAGAAAAACAGAGGGAGACGAGATAGAGAGAGATTGCAGAGTAGCTGGAGTTTCAGACCCATAGAGGATATTTTAAAGAACTGAATGTCGAAGTAAGACAGACAGTTGCGCAACATCACGGAGGTTTCAGCAATCCAAAAAGGAAACATGCATGCAGGTGTTGGGAGGGGGCGTGAAGGAGCCAATAAGAGACAGAGGTGAAAGGGAGGGGTGGAGGTTTAGAATGACAAAAAGCACTGCAGGTGAGCGAGACAGCAACTGTGAGAAATATGCTGGCCAGGATTCAGAGACCTGGGCTGTACAGCTCATTCAGAGAGAGACACTCGCAGGGTGAAACGTGAGACCACTGCCAGCACTCAGAAGCCGAGCCAAAACTCCCGTCCAATCAACATGCTCCGTGCACATCACGCAGCCCAACAATGAGCGACAACAACACGTAAACTTTGAAACTGCCATTAGATGAGATTAAAATGACAGCCATCAGCGAGAGAAAACAGCGGTTTTATTCTCAGACATCTTTTAACACTGCTGACACGCCGGCGAATGTGTTGCAATGAACACAGCCTGTATTTCTGCTCATCAAGCCTAAGTGAACTATCTGAGGTACAGGAGAAGAAAAGGCGTCTGGACGGGCAGAGAGACATGAGGGGAATGTTGAGAACTCACCCGCTGCCCTCGTTCAATATAAATGAGCTTGTTTTCAGTCAGTCTAGCCGTTTGTTGCTTTTTTTAAGCAGCAGGACGGTCACGAACAGCACGCAAACGTTGTTAGTATTGTTAATGCATTGCTTGACTGAAGCTAAGAGAGATGCACACAGCCCACAATTTTAGGTTGTAAGAACATTTCCTTAACGCTTTTATTAAGTTACTAAAATGTAAAAGCTATTTCTAAAACGTTCTAAAAACGTTTCAAATGTCCAGTTTTGTAGATGTTGCATTAACGTTATTGCTTGGTTGTAAGAATGTTGTTCAAACATTTTTAACCTTTAAAACCTTCCACTAAATACTTAATACGTTTTTTATATTTGTGATATATAATGTATACAGAACATTCTACGTTACGATAACTTTTACACTTCATGATACTTTTCATGAGGAAAATCATTATATCATTCAGAATGTGGAACATGGGCACACACTCAACAGCACAGATCTACATCACAGTACAAACAGATATAAGACCACAATCAAGGGTTGTGTTCAAAACAGAACCATAAAAGATCAAAATGTTAATGTACCATCATGATTTAACCTCTTCAGATGCATCATGGTCATGTACTCCGCAAAAATCATTTTCATAATCAATATTTTTTGTCTTGTTTTTTATAAAAAACGAACTCAAGACTTTTAAAACACCAATTTACGGACTTATTTACTCAATTTATTTACTAAATGATATTAGATTTACAGACTTGTTTCTCTAGAAACTCTTCTCCGGTTCTTTTTTCTGGAAAGATTTCGTAATATTTAGTTCGTTTTGCAAGTTAATGCATTTTTATGCCATTGGCAAATAGTTTTATATAAAAATTTCAGAGAGATAAAGACAAATGGAAAGCAAGAAAACAAACGTTGAACATCATTTTAGATTCCAAGATGAAACTTGGTCCATATTTTGTCATCTGTTTTTATAGCTTGCGGCAAAACTCCAGTTCATAATGTAGTCTGCATGTGTTTTACTGGGGGGGTCCTGAGACAGAAAAGAAGAGGAAGAGAATGAAAAGGATAAAAACTACAATACAAGAGCACAGGGTATTTTTATACGAGCATCATTGTCAGCAGTCTTCACCACAGCAGAGCTTCAGAAACAAGAGAGGTGGATAGAGGGAGAGAGAGAGGCATTATGGGTATTTGCCAAGCCTGGAGAGAGGCAACTGTTCTCTTAGAGAACGGTAATCTCAGCCAGCTCTCTCTCTCTCTCTCTCTCTCTCTCTCTCTTAGTCTTTCTTCTGCTACAGAAGGCCGGAAAGGACAATTGTCCTCGAGTTTGACAGTGAACCACTTCATTTAACTGCAGCTAGAAGTGTCTGACTGGGTGTGCATTGTTGATATAGTGTGTGCACAGAATACACAGTGATGCTGTGGATGCGCGTGTCAGATCGAGCACTTTTTCCAGCATATAGAAGAGATGGTGTACTTCATATTCAGTGTCTGTTTGAGATATGACTCTGAATTAAATGGTGTTTGTTAAGACAAGGATCACTGTTACAGTTCCTCACTGTTTGTAACTCGCCTCACATCGTTTTTACATGAGACGCTGTGTGTCTTTTTGAGCAGTGATGTTTTATTACGTTAACTTGTGAATTTTAACATTGATTTTCGCCTTCGAGTACATTTATTTTGCATGGACGTTAATGGAGTTATTTAAGCCATATCTGGAGACCAGAATATTGTAGAGATGGTGGAAATAAGGCCAGTGTGTAACCCCCTAGCAACCACCCATGTTTCTAGCAACCACTCATGGCATGTTTCTAATCATATTTCTGTGATTCAAGATGATTCTCTATGATTGTAAGCAAAAATGATTCATGTTTAATGATCTGTAGAGCTTAGACACACAACAATCTGTGAATCACTGTTAACGTTTTATAGAACACATGCTTTAATGAAGAGTAATTGTTTTGCATAGTTTGTCTGAATTTCCTTTGTGCATTCCCAGGCTTCCAGAGGTTCGAATCTCGGACAACGGACCTTATGAATGCCATGTAGGAATTTATGACCGAGCGACACGTGAGAAGGTGGTCCTGGCATCAGGAAACGTCTTGCTTACGGTCATGTGTGAGTATAAACACACTTCCCAAATTTATTCGGTTGTGTTTTCTGCTCATCAGGTACATCTGGGTGTGCTGTTGTAATGTCTTCAGAAAATATGAGCCAGGACGTAATCATGTGTAGGGTTATTAATTTACAAACCAGGTCTTGTGAAAGCCATACAGGTCAACCGCTGTTCTAAAAATTATACTCTTAAAGTCCTTCATGATGTCATAGAAGAACCATTTTTGCATGTATGGTTCTATATAGAACCTTTAACATCTGTAAAACCTTTCTGCTTCACAAAAGCTCTTTGCAGTGGAAAAAGGTTCTATGGACTGTAAAAAGGTAAGAAAGAAATGGTTCTTTTAAGAACCTTAGACCTAATGGATGTTAGGGGAGCCAAAAATGGTTCTTCAGTGGCATCGCTGTGTTTAAAGAACCCTAGAGTGTAAGGGGTGACATCCCTTCTGTGTGTTCAGTGTCTGTGGTTATTGAAGCTACTGGGGCGAAGCTGGAAGTGACTTAAACCTGGTGTTGACAAGCATAACTTGATGTGACAGCTTTTGGCATTACACAGATGTGGAAGAGTTGAGCCACAATCTTACCCATAATCCTTTGCACTGTCCTTCATTCTCACCTTTAAACAGGAGGTATATCATCAGTGAAAATGCAAAGCTTTGAGATGTGTTTAAAGATTTCTTTTAATCTCTCTGATTATGTTCTCGTTTCATATATTTTTTAAGCTACACTTCTGAAAGTTTGTTAATAAAACATTAAGACGTTATATAATGCATAAGAGATCGTTATGTAAAGTACATTTGTAGGGTCAGTAATCTCAAATATTTCATTTCAATTCATATTTAAAAAGTTACAAAATGTAAACGGTACATGACATCATGTTTTTATGAAGTTATTATAAAGCAATGTTATTTATTTGTCTTTAGTTTGTTTCCTTTCATCTGCTGCATTAACAGCAGCACAGCAGCTCCTGTCTGCTGGAGAGCTCCAGACATACATACACTCCACACCTCTCAGCTGCCTCCCCTCAGCCATTAGTCTGGGACTCATAATGACAGACGCCTGTGCGTGTCGTGGTTTGTCCATCAGTCAGACAGAGATGCACTCTGGTGTTAATAATGAGCTTCATCATTTTCTGCCCTTTGTTAACATGAATAAATAAACATGAATGTGTGTGGTTCTTCTCTCCCGGACAGCTGCTTAGCTGTCTGATAAAGATGAGCGTCTGTAAAAACCGTAGCTGGGCGGATGGAAATAAAGGCGTCGCTGATTACAGAAGGCCACGTTCAGCCTCTTCAGCTGTAGAGAGAGAGAACTCAAACCATTATGAACGAATTCTACTATTTGTCAGAAGCCATGTTGATATAGCGATGATGCTAATGAGCTAAGCCAGCGTTTCTCAACGTCTGGGTTGTGACGTGTCGCGAGAGATTTTTATTTATGATATATTAATCAAATAAAAGTTTTATCAGGTTTTCCTTTGAGAGCTGTTGGTCTAGTGAAGGATTCATAATTCATTTACATTCAACAAGAATTTTGCAATCTAAAAACACATTGTGAAGTCAAAAAACAAACAAAGTGAGAACGCCCTGGGCTAAGCTTTATCAATAGGACACGTTTTGATAATCTAACTTCTAATTACTGAGGAATCCTTGTTTTGAGTGTGTTTAAGCGCGCGTGTGTGTGTGTGTGTGTGTGTGTGTGTGTGAGCTGACTCATAAATCCCAACACCTCTACAGGGGAAGAAGGAAATAGCCTCTAGCATCGTGGCTAATTGCTATCTTAGATGAAACAGAATTATTCATACACCTTTTAGTGTCGCAAGTTCAACGAGTGTAGGAGAGAGAAGACGTGATAATTGCAGCAAATTGCAGTGAAAAATGTAATTTAATGAGAAGTTCTGCACATTCAGTGTCTGCTGATGTTTGTTTAGTCATTTGCTGCTATGAGATCATTGACTGTCTTATTATCAATAAACAGAGATGTTTTCATCTCATGTATGATGTTAATTTTCACTTATTTTAAGTCTGGTTCAAATATCTTCAACACAGGCTCACAAACTTCAGACGGACAGCCTGACAGTTTACCTCATTGTTAGCCTCTTTATTAATATTTATCTGAAACTTTTACACGCACCTCATTTCAGCCTCTGCGCCGCATGTCACGCTAATCGTCGACACACGTTATATAGTAGCATTTAACAGCAGATTAGATGACCTTGGACAAACCGGTGAAGTCAGTCAGCTAGGCGAGTAATTAGCTCAATTAAACGCTACATTAGGAATAAAAGTCTTAGTCCCTCTGGCTGTGAGGGTTTAAAGTTAAAAAAGCTTGGCTGAATTAAAGCAAATGAATTTCTTTTGTCTGTTAAACCTTTTAATTGACAGGAAATGTAGTGAATTAAAGGTGTGGAGAAGTTCATTCTGCAATGGGCTACCATTTACTTAACTAGGTATTACATATAACACTGGTTCCATATTCAGATATATATTTAGATATATACCGTACCGTAGATTATGCAGGTGATTGTATAAATAATACTGTGCTTTAACAACAGAAAGTTGTTAATATAGTGTTTTATTTTTGAAAGGGAGACCAGTTCACATAATCCTGTCAAGTTGCTTGCAATACTTCAACAAACCAAAATAATCAGATTTTGATGTGTTGTGTATGTCTTCAAATGGCAGATTACCCATAAACCCTTGCGTTTGAGTATTTTAATTCTGTGGGCTTGAGCAATCAGAAATCAGGGTATCCAGAAATGTACATTTTTACAGTGTGGTCTGTTTTTCAATTAACATAGCAAATAATGTTGATTTGTAGCTTGGTTTGTAAACAAATAAAAACACATAAACAGTAATATAACTATAATGAAAATATAACAGGCAAAATGACATCAGTAATGCTTAACCAGACCTTCATCTAACTAGAAACGAGAGACGAATAAGTCAACTTTACCATATTGAATAGCGAACATTTTTACTTAAGAATTCACATGCTTTAATACAAATAGGCTTCACATTTCTAAACATTTGGCCTCTTATGATATTATTGTACAGCTGTTAATTTGAAAGCCACTGTTGTAATATGTCAGTGAGATGATTTTCTAGTAAAAATGTATTTTACCTCAGGACTAAGGCCAGTGGAAGTTTTTACTAAAGCAGCGATGTTCAGCTCCGGTCCAGGAGGGCCAGCATCCTGCAGAGTTTAGTTCCAACCCTAATCAAACACTTGTTATCCTGAAGGCCTTGATCAGCCTCTTTAGATGTGTTTGATTAGAGTTGAAGCTAAACTCTGCAGGACACTGGCCCTCTGGGAGTTGGAGTTTTCAGCATGTGTCAGAGCAGCAGGGCTTACAAAAAAAAAGTTTACAAAATGTTACAGTTTTCTTCTATTGCAATTATGCAGTAACGGTGTATTGCTGTTTTAGTTCCTAAAGGCTCATTAGGTGATCATTACTCATGCTGAAACCTTTGGTTAGCAATCAAGATTGTTACCCATAAGGCAACACTACCGACTTCCTGTTGGTACATGGGCGTCAGGTTGAAAATGGCACAAATAAATAGTTTAGCAAAGAGGTTGATGATAAAAGGTCAATTTTCTGCATAGATAAAAATTACAAGATGAGTAACGCATGACAGATTCTTCAGTAGACGGTTTGTGTGCCTTGTTTTGGATTAGTTACATCAGAAAAAGTCAGAATGATGTTAATTAGCAAATAACTCAATTGTACGTATTTACTGATGAAAATCTTTACTCACTGGTGTTAAGTTGGCCTTAGGTTTGGACCGTGGGCTCAATCTGAAGTGCCAGACATTGTTCTGAGAAGAGATGTCACAGGCTTGGAAACATCTTCTGAGGATGATGTATTCACCAGATTCATCATATTCAGCCCAGAGCGGATGCCTCCAGGTCTAGCATATCTGCAGAGATACCATGGGCCCTGAACTTCTCCTCCTTTATCTTCATCTAACCTTTGAGAAAAGTTTAGGTTGTAAGAAAGTTTCCCCAACATTTCCATTAAGTAATACATTTATTTTGAAAATAAGTTTTGAATAAGTTTTAATAAGTTATTTTAAATGTTTCAGGAATGTTCAAATCGTCCAGTTTTTTCTTTCTTGCTTATAAGAAATAAAAAAAAAATTATTTCCGAAACGTTTTTAGACGTTCTACTAACTACTTAAGGATAGCGTTTTTGGTATATGATATATATAACATTAAAAAACGTCTATTAGCGTTACTGCAAGAATGTTTTTGATATCTTTGGTCATTTTTAGGGACCATTAGACAACATTCTGGGAACATTCCCTGTCAGCTGGGTTATTTTAAGTCCATTTGCTTTAATGTTCCCCTCTCCTCCACAGGCTGCTGGGTCAGCTATGCAGGCATTCCAAAGGGAGTCTGCCTGTTGCTTTTGGCCTCTTTTCATCATGCATCAAATGGTTGGAAAACCGTCTAAAAATCGACTCTCAAAACAGCTTAATTTTGGTTCTGATGCCTGACCTCCTGCTATCACTTCTTTGATGGTGAAAGGATCGTTTCAGTAGGTGCTTCGTTGAAAAGAAAAGAGAGAAAAACAGATGAATTATTGAACATTTATCTGAGGGGAAAAACCCCAGGAGTGATAATAGAGGGGAAAATCTAATGAATCTATTAACTTCTCCACAGCAGAACTTGCATCTCTGCCTGTGTTCATTTCTCTGTGCTCAAGCCTGAGGTCTTTAAGGAGCTTGTGTTTGCTGTCTGTTATTTTAGAGCTTTCAAAAACAGTAAGGATATGACATTTAATAATTTATGCAGTTCTTATACAATGGCTTGAACGGTCAGATCGTTCATTTCATGTAGATCTCCACCATGTGGAGATGAAACATCAGCTGCGATCCTGAGGTTCATCATGAGGGACCTTTACGTAACTCATTTTACCAATAATAATAGAAAAATCTTTACATACTTAATTATAGAGCATTACAGAGGCATTTCTGGACCCTGTATTCCGTGATTAAATTTCGTCAAGTGGACCGTAAACGCTAGACATTATGCAGATAGTGAGCACTAATTAGTATAAAAATTAAGTCACAGAATTAAACTGTGTTTGCAGGCAGTGAACTGCAGCATGGGCTCCACTTCTTGTGTTTTATTGAATCTACAATTCCCAGCTAACATTATAACCCACACAAACCATTAGAATAAAGTGTTGGGATTAAATTCAGCATGAAATGAAAAAATACTTTTCTTATTTCAGATTTATGCATGCACATGATTTTTGTTCAATTCATTTGCCCTCGTGATCTTTCATCAAAATCTGAAAATGTACTTCTCTGATGATGTCAGCCTGACGGTTTGGGCGGAGCCCAACAGCCACGTCATTAACCACTCCCATCCGATGTCAGTGTGCCGCGAGCTTCGAAACACCTACTTTTCTAGGGCCAATCAAATACCAGTGTAAGAAAACAAGCCACACCCCCATTTTTTAGTTCCTTTGAATTGCCTTGAAGGTAATTACTTTGAATTACCTCAGAACACTGAAGCAAAGTCGGTTGCAACTTCTGGTTCACGCAGAATTTAAATGAAAAAGTAGAATTAAGAGGGCATTCTCTTCATTTAAAGCATGATCGTTTGAGCAAATAGTATGTTTTATACAAGCCATGCATTCATTTATAGAGTAAAAGGGCCGGCAGGAACAAGGCAGCACTTTTCTGGCGGCGGTTGTCATGTCTTTTGTGTCATGCGTTAAATGTGTTCTCTTGACTTCTCCTTTTAAGTACAGAGGAGCTGAAAAGCGTGTTTGTTTGCCCATGCTGTGCTATTGTTTAGCAGATTACATTAGATGTGCAGCGCTCGATGCCTACGCAGGATCTGCTATTATTTTCCCCGCGTGAACCCAAGACTGGCTTTTTTATTACAGGCTTTGGAATCGTGCACCCATGCAGAATCATTTGTTGCTCTGCAAATGACGCCCGTCGTGGTCAAAGCGTGTGTTCAATATTTTGCCCTTATAATGGGCTTGATCAGACAGGCCTTTGGAAGGGTCACTGCATTATGGTCAAGCAATTACCGTGAGTCACGTTTGAAAAAAATTACAGCTCCTGCCGTCCGCAGCGGGATGGGAAATTCTGGTTTGTCGCAAAATATCACAAACAGCGATTGCGCGCTTTTTGTAGCCTCCGCTGAAAAATGAAGTTCGGGTAGTTACAGCATGCGCACACGTAACCTAATATTTTCATAGACGATGAAGCTTAATACAAATACAGCACAAATTCTGGACAAATAATTTGCAAATTCATTCATGGAAATGGAAATCGCAGGAAGTAATTAGTGACTGTGCAGGCTGAAAATTATGAAACCAGACAAGCATACGGTTTCTTCTCTGCATGACTGCTAGCGTAGCCCTAAACCAGTCCTTACCCTCAGTGACGGAAAATTTAAATAAAGAAACATCCCTTAAAAGTGCGTCTCTCAGGATTTTCCAAACAAAAGCTTGTCTCGTCTTTCTAAATCTAAGTACAGCGAGTCAGGATCTCATAAAGTGTTTCTTCATCGCAGAAGTTATTCTCCTGTGTTGTTTGAATAAGAGAAGCTCAGTAAGGTGACATTAACAGACGAACAGAGACCGAGGCGTTCAGAGTAAACATTGTGTAGAGACGGTGACCTTCAACAAATTGAGAGTTACTCATGAGAACTCTTCATGAACGTCTGTGCCCGTGAGGCTCCTGTGTATGTTTCCAGCAGTTCCTAATCCAGCATGGCACACTGGTGACTTGTTCTGGGTTGAAATATTTCCTTCTCTGTGTTCTCCTGGTCTTGACTCTCTCCTGTTGTGTTTGGGCAGCTATCTTTGTTTACCCTCATCTCCCAGCAGGCCCTCCTCAATAGCCGGGCATCTCTCCCCACACCGGCCTGTGCTGATGGATGAAGAGCGAGGCCTCCTGGGAGAGCTGCTGATTGAACAGATGATGAGGTGGAGAAATCTCATTCCCTCTCTCTCTCTCTCTCTCTCTCTCTCTGTGATGATGCAAGATATTGAAAACCTGAGGAACACCTTGTTTGAAGCTTTCTCTTACTTTCAACCTCCAAGACACATATAATGCACTGACACATATAATGCACTGACATATATAATGCACTGACACATATAATGCACTGACATATATAATGCCCTGACATATATAATGCACTGACATATATAATGCACTGACACATATAATGCA
>JAZGTI010017829.1:0-11974 GCA_036877585.1 Botia kubotai | reverse complement strand
TATATATATATATATATATATATATATATAAAATATTAAATATATTTAATAACATTTATTTTTTATGTTTTTCGTTTTTTAATCTATTTGGTATTTGTTTTATGCAGCTTGTATTTGCTACTAGCCGTTGTTTGATTGTTATTATTAGTAATGCTTTGCTTTATGGGCCATTAGTCAACAAATTCTTAATAAACAAAGCTGCCATTATAATTTAACTCTGACCATTTCATTTAACTGTTAACGACATGTGGGATTAGTCACTTCAGCTTTCTTTTTGTTGGTAAATTGCAACCCAAATTATTTTTTGTGCTATTTTTATTCTTGAATAACTCAACTGTTGTTCTGTGTCTTTCAACTGCAGGTGTTGGAATTTGATATGACATCACAACATCACACCATGGACAAGACTTGCAGCATCACTTGGAAGACAACATAGACACATCATCTAATGAAACAAGCTTTGGCAATGAGCAATCACCTGATTATTCTTATGTATGATAGCGACTGTTCCTATACTTGACTTGTAATTTATTCAGCATATACATTCAAAGGTTTTTTATGGTTGATGGTATCTAGATTTAACATATGTTGTTAACAATAAAGCTCTGTTTTAATTCTGGAAAATGCTGTAGCATTTGTTTGAGTCTTGTGTCTGAAGTTTACAGTGAACGTTAATGGCTGTCCAAATGCGTGTTTGCTGAACTTGGATGGCTGAATTTCCAGTGCCAGCATTTGGAGAAGTGAGATTATAATGATAACCCCTAATTATCGACAATCACAGCTTTTAACGAGGGAACTTCTCCGCGGTGGCTACCTGCCGGGCCTGCTTCACGCACCACTACATTTTGTTGTAATGATACAATAATCAATTATTCATTCTACAGTAAACATAATGATATCAATTAAGCAATGGAGACTGTAAATTGATTTCTGCTCTAATTGGCAATCATTGTAAGCTGGAGACACGGATGGTGTGGGGAACGAGCGGGCTGGGCACGCCTTCGATATTTAGATGGTGGCTAAAAACAATGATAATTGAGAATTCTTTTTTTATCCAACAGTGAAACAAGATGGAGGTGTTTCAACTGAGACTGTAATTATTTGGGGTTTTTATTATGCAAAAGGGGTTTATCCAGAGCAAGTATTTAATTAGCAAAGAACAGCGGTCCTTCTGCCCTGCAGCTAGAGTCCGACATCAAATGACGGAACGTTGCTCCAATTTTAGACGAGAAAAAGAGGACATTTCCTTTCCTCGTCAGGCTAAAGGAGGAATGCAATTATTTATGAAGTTTTCACAAACTTTTAAAACTTCTCTACTCTATAAAAACATTAACTCATAGCTGATTTACCAAATGAGTGGGCTCTGTGAATTTTAGCGTGAATTTGTTGCTCTCCATTAGTGACGCCTGAGAAGAATAATACAGTACATCTGTAAGTTAACTCTGAAAAAGATTTAAAATGGCAACGAAATTATTTTAACCTCAGGACGGCTGTGACTGATTTGACTTGCTGATTTTATGGTAATATTTGCTTTAATCTTCAATGAAACTTGCTTTGTTTATTTCCATGCTCGTGCGAACCAGGCATCAGTCAAAACTCAGGTACATTAAAACAATCAATCTGATTCGAATTAATCAAAACAGACATAGAATGTCTTGATTTAACCAGCCCTCCAAACAAAGACTGTTTGTTATTTTCAACAGAATGAGAGGAAAGTACTTGTGTAAAAAATAGGGGAAAACAAAACAGCAACATGAAAGATGAAAAGCGCACTACAGTGACTTCAAAGCTTTGACATGTGATTCTGAGTGTTGGCTGTGCCTGTATGCTGGAATACATTAGACAAAACAGGAATCTGGAGCGGAACAGGAAAAAGAACATAGAAAGACCATCCAAAACAAGCAAAAAAGACTCAACCTTGTGTTTCATACAGATTTAGTCTGGTGTCCTTAGACTGAACCATTTGCAGTTAGTTCGTGGGATAGTTTCTACCCAGGGGCCCATTTTCTGTAGACTTCTATGCAGGGTTATTCCCTAATTAGATCTGAGTGATGCATACCCAGCTAACAATTTGAGGTTGTAAGAATGTTTTCGTCATGTTTCCAGTAAGTAACAAAACAATTTATCCATGTTATTTCATTCTAGAAGCATAATTTTTAGACGTCATATCAGCATTATTGCTTGGTTATAACATTGTTTGACTCTGTAACTTTATTTAAACATTCCACTAGCAACTTAGGAATAACGTTGTTGATATTTAATATATAACAATAAAAAAGTTCTACTAACCTTATTGCAAGAACGTTTTTGTTACTTTGAGAGAACTCTCAGAGAATGTTAGCCAACGTTCCCTGTTAGCCGGGTAAGACTTGCGTTTATCTCAAAGCACACATACACACTGTCATTCTTAAAGCAACACTAAATGGCTGACAGGTCCAATAACAGGCCGCCTGCACGGTTTCTCACGAGTCATTTCACCACGTGACACTCGGTGACATTGTGACGCGCCCACGCAATTTTCCCTTCACTTGTATGCCAATTACGGATGGCCAGTGACGACAGGGGGCAGAGGGGACGATACCTGGTAATTGCACCTGCTTATGCTTCGATTCACACACAAGACAACAATATGACAGATGTGTGTGTTTGTGTGTGTGCATGAGTCTATGTTTAATCGAACTGAAAGTTCTTTTGACTTTTTGACTTTCATTTCTGTTTGGGTCTAAATGCAGGAATCAAACTAGAAATGCATGTGTGTTGTTTGTATGTTTGTGTTGACACTGCCCTGCTCCCCTTGCCCCAACCCAGCCAACAGGGAATGTTCTCAGAACATTAGCTAACGTTCTTTAAAAGTTTTGTCAAACTTATCAAAAAATGTTCTTGCATTAATATTAGTATTTTTAACATTTGTTAGTTCGTTTTTAATGTTATATATAATCATATATAAATATCAAAACTCTATACTTAAGTAGTTAATGGAACGTTTTAAAAATGTTACAGAATTTTTAAAAAATTTACATGATTGACATTTTTATTAGCAGGTAATAACATTAATAACATCAGAAATTTTATTATTATTCAAATAAAAATAATATTATTATTTGCTTTAAATTTTTTTGTTTGTGTAACGTAACGGAAGCATTAGGGAAACATCCCTACAACCTTATATTGTTAGCTGGATAGCCACTGTTCTTGACTTCAAACTAAAACAGATATAAACACATCTAAGGGAAACGTCAGGTCAGGGGCTGTCTTAACAAAAGCTGGGAGACCACGTTCCACAAAATCTATTTAAACTCCAAGTTGTTTGTTGAAAGATTACAGTTCCCATAATGTAACCGCCCGCGTCCAAGCAAATGAGATATGTAGTTTAGTCTCAAATGGCTCTCGCTGCTTTCTCTCCGTGATGGTCCCTTTTTAAAGATTGAATGGGATTCAGTTGGCAGTTTAAATCACAGGGTTTGCCAAGAGACTCATTTCATTAATAAGTGAACCATGGCACCTGACATAATGGCGTTTAGAGTGTCGGGTAAGAGGATGTTGTGCAAAGTCTCACAAAATCAACCGCTGTAGTGAACCCGTATCACACACAAGGCCAATGCTAGCGCTTTATGTTAGCGCTTTAATTAAAACACACATCTGCTGTCCCCATTCAAACACAAGGTATTCGGCAGGTGATGGAGCAATCTGTGTTACCATCATCACGGTACATTTTTAATCACCATAAAAATAATATACGAGCGTTTTAATGGGCTGACATTCATTGCGAGAATTCTGCCGACAATCGAGACACTTTATAGAGGGACAGAATCCAAACTGAACCTGATGCAAAGGACACATATAAGTGTTTTATTTGAGGAATTTTGTAATGAGATATCTCGTACTTTTTACTTTATTAAAAACACTGATCATCGTTTTTGTAACATTATCAATGCGATTTGCATGACATTCAGTTGTTTTTACGTGTTTGGCTGAGCGTTTGTTTGTGGGGCTTGTTAAAATGAAGGGAGCATTGAGTTTTGTTCTTCAGAGGTTGATGGTGAGAAGCAGCGACATTGTTTATTAGATGCTTCAGAAACAAATCAGAAAATCAGAGCTACATAATAACACAATTCTAGACCAATCAAATGTGACCAAAACGAATGCATAAAGTTGATAAAAATGACCCATTCAATTGGTGAAATATCTCTGAAAACACGTCCATGTGATTCATGTGATTGTCATTCTGGACAAATAACTGCCCAGTTCATTTTAGCAACACACACTCCAGACTCTTCTAATTAAGAAGTTTCTCTTATCAGTGCATAACAATAGCCCCCCTTCTCTCCTTGTATTATAACATTTTTGTTTGTTTTATTCTGTGTGCTTCAGGTTGTCGGTAGGAAATATCAGTACTGTGAGAACATCTTCAAGATGCTTTAAACATCCCACTAGAAAACGACAATACTGTGAAAAGATTTAGGCAAACAAATAAATACATAACACAAACATAAAGAAGGGATGTTTTCAAAAATAAGGTTATGAATACATTTAACTTCTAGTAAGTTAATCACATGGTTTAAGCATCTTGGAGATGTTGCCACTGTTATTAAGGATTTAGGCTGCCTCACTTTCTTCTGTTTCTTAATGTAATTACAGACTCACTTGATGTTGTGATCAGATCTCTGTGTGGGTCATAATGTCTGTTTCTAGACTGATTTCTGTTTATAAAATAATTCATTTGATTAATATAGATAATAAAATGGCAAAAATGTTTTTGATATATCCTACTGCCACACCACAGCTAAAGATATAAATAAACTAGAGAAATGTGGTTGACTCATCTTGTGAGTTCAGCGCTACAGATCTATAAAACGTAAATAGATTTTGTTCCTGGTGTAATTTACTATCAGAATAGAAAGCATAATTAAAGCTGCAAACATACATAAAGACGTGCGTAAAATAACCTGCAATTTTATGCCTCAAACAGAGATGGCGCCAGAGAAGCAAAAGTCTACCTTTAGGGTAATTTCCGCATCATTGCATAGTGTTCAGCTACAGTGGAAATCATGAAACCTTTGTAATCCATGACTTGGAGCTATTTGTAAATGCCACGTCTATACAAAATGTCCCAAAATGTTATTTTAATTCATTTGCAAATAAATACATTTTTCATCCTGTCATTCCAATTCAAATTGCAGTTCAGAATCCTTGTGTTTAATTCAGTTTAAATGCCAGTTTGTGGTTTGGAAAGGAGTTGCTTTTACAATTCTGAAAATTGCCCAGTTTTGATTCACCGTCACACCAGTCATCAGCTTCCTCTGTGGTGAGCTAACCAGAAGATGTTGTTATTCCGTACATGCAGAACAGTGTGTCACTGTGTATCAGGTGGCTGAGATAATAGTTTCATTCAGGGATAACATTTCCTTCCCCGATTGTAAAGCTGTAATTTATAGTGATTCTTCAGGAAGCAGAATGGAATTGGTGCTTCAGATAAAAGGACATTTTTCTGTCTTTCATTTTTGACACATGTGCCTATTTAAATGAACACACACAGGGGCTTTTTATATTTTCACAGAAGAAGAGATGAATTCAGAGAATGAGACAGAATTAGTTCAGCGCTATCCACGATATTATTGTGTTTCATTACTAATCAGAGACACAGTTATGTTTAGCAGCCTGTTTAAAAACAAACGACCACCAAACTACTATCATTATCACTGCACTCGTATACAGTGAAGTATACAGTACAGTGTGTGAACAGTATTGTGCATAGTGCATAGTATGCACATTTTCTGCATGCATAAAATACATACTGAAATATGATACTGTAGTATGCATACTATTGACTATTTTTTCAAAAATGTATGTGACTCGATTTGCTACATCACTTGACCTTTTGTTTAAACTGGTCAGTGTAATGGTGTGATCAGTTAAGTATGTTCATTTCGCACTTTTAATCCAGTTTTGTGTAGATAATGTCCCATTTTTGCAACCTGATCAGGAAATAAGTGAAAAGGCGTTAAAATTTGCATTTTGTTGTGTAAATGGATGGTAAAGCCAAGCACATTGCATTGTGGGATACCATATACTGTGCAGTTTGTTCTGGTCAGTATGTTTACGGACACACCTTCAGTCTGAATTCATTCGCACAGACAGTAACCTCCAGTCAGTGGCATTAATACTACAGTTAAACAGCAGAGATAAACTTCCTGATGTCTTTGGAAAATGGTTGACTACACCGTGTGCTTCTTACTGTGTACAGAATCAAAGAAAGAAAGATTTAACAAAGCACAATGATTGTTTATTTGTTGGAAGGAAGAATCATATTGTATAAAGTGCTAGTCCAGTTCTGATTTAATGAGGCATTTATGCTAATATAATAATTTGTTTCTTCAAGGCTTGTATTACTCAGTAGTATTGGGTAATGGAATTAGCTATGGCTTTGATCAATACGAGTTGTATTTGGATCGGCCAAGGGGCACAGATCTCCAAAGAGCCCATTTCTGTCCCCACAAACAAGATATTGGAGTGACTTCCAGATCTGCTGTGACAGATTCATCTGTTTTATCCCAATATGTGACTGAAACATTCCATTTGTCAACCCTGAAAACATTGAAACAGCATTTTGCTTTTGTGAAACCGAGCTGTGTATTGTGCTCTTGTAGGAAAGAAAACGCCCTGTTTTACACAGAATTCAGTTTATTTTATTTACACATTGATTGTTTAAATACATGTTGTATTCAATGTATAAAGCAAGCAAAAGCAAGTTTGATTTTGGTTTGGTTAACATACAGTATTTGGTAAAGATAAATTCTGATGGTCCATCAATTGTTATTCTAATCCAATCTCTCTCTCTCTCTCTCTCTCTCAAATACACATATACATATATACCCACACAATAACCTTAAAAAGATTCCCTAATATTAATTATTAAGCAAATTATTACCTTTTTCTTTTTATTTATTTATTTATAAATTATTATTTATTTGTTATAAGTGAATATTTGTTGAGGGATGTATTTAAAAACAAAGATGTGTTAAAGGTCTCTCTCTCTCTCTCTCTCTCTCTGTGTGTCTTTCTCTCTGTCTCTCCCTCTTTCTCACAGCCATGCAAATATGAAAAGACAGACTAGCTCAGTTTACGGCAAGATACGGTTGCGGCAAGATACACACAATACCCACCATCTCACTATAATTCATGTCACTTTTCTTCTTTTGAGGATCAACATTCTCTATCTTTCTTCCGATGGGGCAGAAGCTGATAGGGTAGGGGATGGTGTTTCTGATTGGACAATTTCTGTGTATCAGATATGATTACTGGAAGGTGGAGGCACATTGTAAAGAATATCTTCTGTGCAGATAGAAAGTTATCTGTCACTGTTGCAAAGTTTCTATTTCTTCTCTCAGTTTGGAGTTAATGTGATTTTGCTGATATATAATATTAATATATATGATAATATTTTTTTCAGAATCTGAATTCTTTTAACATTTTTACATAAAACAGGATAATTAATCTATTCAGGTTTTTTTTCTCTTTAGGCATAAGATATATTTAGACACTGTCTTCTCTATAAACCATGGTTTAAAATGCCTTGATTTGTCTTTATCAAAACAATTGACAGCAACCGTTCACAAAGAATCACAACATCAGCCAAACACAGTGTCCTAACCATGTTTCCAGCATTGTGTCATTTTTATATTTTCACTGATAGCAAAATACTACATAAAAAAAACCTCAAAACCACAGCCAATCAAAACGTGAGATTGATGAGATGTCACTGTGGGCGGAGCTATCTGGTGTTGCTAAAAGGCCAAATATATAATTTACATTTACACATTGGATATGAGAAAAGAATTCAGAGTAACATTTGTCGCTAAATGTGGGTTACATGAACGTCCATCCACAGCGCTGCTGTTAAGTCGTGTTTGTTGACGTGTACATGTTAAACATTTAAAGTAACGAGAAAGGAGAATAACTAATTTCTTGCCTCATTTTAAACCCTTTGTCCTGTTTGAATAACATATCACTCCTTTACATATTTTATCGCTGGACTGCGGTCGCCTTCTCGGCTCAATTGAAATTCTCTCCACGGCGGAAGAGGGAAATTTCATATGCATCCAACAAATCAACATATGACTAAATTTGGGACCATATTTTATTCATCAGCAAGCAGTTAGCAAATGAAAGAAGTGACAGGATTGAAAATGGAAGGGGTGAGAGATTGTGTGCCTTGATTTTAAGCATCAGTTGTAATGTAGTGTCCTCTGGGCCTTGTGCATTATTCAGCTGAACATCTTTTCCCCCTCAAAAGGGATGACAAGGACACAGAGAGCTGCAAGAAAGCATTTAAATACAGAATTCATTTACGTTGTGTATGTAGTTTTGAACCCATTTGGACCCGTTGAATCTGCATGTGCTTTGCTTTTCTACCATGTTTGTTATTTCACATAGACTTTTTCACATAGATTTTTATATTTCCTAAAGAAAACCTAACTGCCGGTTGTCCGTGAAAAAGTATTAGGTTACCAGGGTATTTCGAAGTTGTTGCTAAGGTGTTCTGACTGATTCGTAGGTAGCTGCTAACTGAAGTCGTGATATTCTCATCCACAGACAATGTTTGTCGTCCTCTCTTAATATAATTGCACTGAATCTCTGGAAATTTATCCTCAATTGGGTAAAAAATGTAAATCTGAGGAGTTGGTAACACGGTGCCTCTCCTCTATAAGCTGCACGATTTGAGGTATCGTTCATGTACATAGCCTACACAAAAAAGTATTTATAAAACTTACAGTTTTGCTCGAACCCCTGCCTGCCTTAGTTTAGCTTCTTGCTCTGGACCCTCTCAGAGTTACTTTAGCAGTAGATTTTCTTCAAGCAGAAGTTCCATGCAGAAGGGAGACACTGTCCGTGGTGCTGAATTGTCAGTTCTGCTGTATTGTAGCACAGCTTACCTTAAACCCTACTGACTGACGGGCAAGTATCAAAGCAGAGTGCTGATCTGGCAATTCCGGCCCTGCTGAGCGGCTTGAGTCTGTCTTTGCTTGTTTCATTGTGTGGGGAAAGCTATCGGCGTGATCAAGAGATTTTTGCAATAGCCTGTTGCTTTAAAAACCCTTGTAATCTTCTCTCTTTTTTCTGCCTCCATCCCTCTCTGGTCCTGTCTCTGTTTTCACTCCTCCAGCATGCACTGTCACAATAATCCTCTTTGTGACTTTATACTTTGTGCGTTTGCAGTTTGAACTTTTTGTGACTTTTGAAATAACCCCGTGGTCTCGCATCAGATGCGCACAGCCAACGTAAAGCACACGAATTTGAGGGGGTAAAATAACAAGTGATAGAGAGAACAGAACTTAAGTAAAGCCAAATAGACAGAAACAGAAATAGGATTAATGGGTGAATGTCACAAAAAAAACAAAAACATTTCACAAGGTCAAACACTACCCAAGCGCACACACACACACATATATATATACATATATATACAGTACTGTGTAAATGTTTGTATTTTCACCCACAAAAAATAATTTTAAGCCAGATATATCTTTTGCTATAGTGTGACAGGTGGAAGTACCCGTTTACATTTACAAACTTTCCTTTTGCCATTATTGTTACAATTCAGTGAATTTTTTGTACTTACAAGGGCTGTACAACAATAGTGTTTGTAGTCTATGAAGACTATATAACATTAGTTAGTGCTGTCTAGTCTGCTGAGACTCCAAGACGCTTGAGAAACCTTATGTATAAGAGAGAGAGAGATACATACATACATATTTGTAAATGTATATGCAAGACAGACAGACAGATATTTTTATTTTAAATTCAAGTCCACATAAATGAAAGAGAGCAGCATTGTTAAATTACAGTAATTGTGTGTGGGCAGATGTGCTTGATTGTCATGAAAATAATGCAAAATCTTTTTTATGATCGTAATATTTTTACAGGTTTGGTGAGATTCATTCAGCAGGAGGTGTAGGATGACGGTACAGATCAGACCAGGAGAGGTGAGTGAGTGGAAAGGGCAGGTGTTAACAGTAGCTGTGGTTGCAGTATTTCATGCACTGACTGCATTTAATTACCAGAGTCTAATTATTGTGGTGCTTTGAGAAACACTCCAGGACTCATCCATTTTTTGGCCACCAAGCTGTATCTGTTCAGTGTGCTATTAGCAATCTACCTTTCTCCCCACGCTGACCCCCTAAAAAACGCTTGCAGATAATTAGCGAACACGGAGAACGCTTGCTCTGCGGTTTGGTTTAATTAGCTCCCCTTTCTTCATCTTTGCGTCTTGTTCGCCTGTTCTTCCTGCCAAGCCAGCCAGGGAGAGGAAGCTGCAGAGATGCCTGAAAGGTCATTGTTGAATCATACCAGTTTCGAAGCAGCCTGTTGTTTCTCCTTTGTGTGTGTGTGTGTTTTGGTAGTTTGTAGCATTCAGCCAAAATTCTGGTGGCATTTAAATAAGACTCAGAAAGCTGCTTTTACTAAATATCTTCAAAACATATGGATTCATATCTACAAATGTCATCCTTTCATTTGTTGTGAAACTGGGAGCTGGCAGGCAGATGGTGAAGCGAAGCAACAAATATTAGCAATGAAAAGAAACTGAAGAATATTAAGTTGAAAATGACAGAATTGCAAAAAATAATTATTACTGTAATGATGATGATGATAAAAAACGTGGAGGTGATCCATGGTCTGCTTTTTGTCTTTAGACATGCCTGCTCACAAACGTGCACTAACAAACCCGAGGAGAAATATTGTACTGCCACAGAGAATGTTGACTACTGGAAAAAGCAACATCAATAGCACGTTGTGACTCAGTCAGCATGTACGCATTCTGTATGTTTTACAAAGGAAGGCTCTATTTTTCATTGTTGACATTTTCCGAAGTACATAAGTGACTTTATTTTTACCCTCCAATTAAATATAGAGAAAGGTTAAGATTAAGCATTTTAAATAGGTTTTGCAGTATGTTTGAATGTTTTTTTTGAAGGTCTTTGGTGCCTGTTTGGAACACTGTTTTTAGAAAACTCACTGGTGGCAGCCATCAGTTTTTCTCAGATGTCATAATTTGGTTTGTAACACTTGATTACTTACTAAATGGTCTTAAAATCAAGATTCCAAAATGGTTTGCACTTCAATGCCATGTGAGAACATTTACAAGACTAGACAAAAGTGCGACTGTTTTTCCTCTTTATTCTCGATGGCGCTTCAGACAGGCATCAAGACTGATTCCGACAAATCACACATCATTTGTGAGGTTTTAATTAATGGAGAATATGAAAATAACAAGAACTCATTTTTGAACATTTGCTCATTGTGACAGTTTGCCAGCGCGGGTCACAACCGAAGGATTATTTTTAAGAATGCACGAGTGAGATATACTGTAAAGAGCAAGAGAAATTCAGAGGAAGACATGGCTGTGGTTTGAAGGTGGGTCATCATCGGGACAAGCTGTACTTGAAGATAATTTGCAGCATGTTCTTAGGCTGTTACCTGTCAGAATCAAAAATTATAATTCACTTTCAGAGGCCTCCGACTATGTGGCATAATCCCTCTCTCTCTGGAAAATATGGATAAAAGAAAAACTCTCCAAAGGTTTATAATGGGGAGATGAGGGCTTGATCCAATCGGACCATGACATAAAACCAGATAAGTCTCCTTGAATTATTCTCAAAAATGGAAATCAACAAGGTGACATTTTTTCTGTCCTTGCAAGCCTTCGTTAAATGAAATGAATCTCATGTCCTTGTGTGATGGAGATCTCTGTGATGAAGATGGCGCTCTGTTCAGATAGACGCCCTGCTGTGTGGATCATCACCGAGTTCTGGATAATGAAGTCGCTGCATCAGGATCAGTCTTGAGGGACAGTTTTGAAATCAAAAGTGAAAGAGCACTGTTATACCTTATGTGGGGACTCTAGTAGCATTACAAGTTAATTTTAATATGCTTAGATCTGCCAGTTTATGTTTATAATGATTCCATAATAGCAATA
>JAZGTI010017828.1:0-11974 GCA_036877585.1 Botia kubotai | reverse complement strand
CGTCAGTTACGGCATATACATCCATCTTCATTCTGAGGGGACGTCTGTTTGGCTGCAGCGTTGTTTCCACTCAATATGAGTTTTGGACTTGTTTTATGGCTGTTGCGCTTCATTTTCCGTCCTTTGATTTCATAAAGGTCATTGGTGCTGCTCTCCCTCCATCATTTCTGGATCAGGAACTGGAGCAGAAACATTCAGAGGGAGTTTCGGAGTGTGTCTGCACTGTCATGCGCTTGTTTAGATTCTGGAAAGCCCTGGAGCTTTGGATTCAGCCCAGAGCTGAAGACATCAAAATTCAGACCTTGTGTTGTAGTGAACAATACTTTAATATTCCAGTCACCTTTGGTATTGGGGTGGTGGTGAGTGCGGGGGAGGCGGGTGTCTGGCTCTGTCATTATCAATCAAAACCGGTTAGTCAAAAATGTGCAGTAGTAAAATGGAAACCAGATTGGGTCTAGTCTGAAACGATTTACAGAAAAATTCCTGCGTGTAATATCTTCCATTCATCTTTGGAGGTGTCTGGAATGTTCTTTATAGCATGTTCACTGAGACGCAGGGGAACTGATGTGCTAAAGGGTTTGGAGGGGTCAGGGTAGCCCTTGGGTTCCGGTGTCTAGAAATACAGCAGGTTCCTGAATTCTCTGTGGCTTGCTGGCTGTGGATTAGTTCAGAGCAGAACAGACAAGACAGGAGATTCATGGCCAATGTCTGCATTCGATCATCAAGGAAATTATGAGCTACATTGTGAACCTTCTTTTTGCAACTCAGTTTCAGAGTTGCTAGCAAAAGCAACCTAGCTTTAAAAGCGCGAGATCCCGCCCTCCCGTCAGAGCTTCTCCAAAGCCACGCCTCCTCCAACATATGAACGCATACATAAGACCGAATGCAATGACTGGGCGAACATTTTAGCCTGCAACTTCCACAGTAAACATTTGTATAAATAATGACCAATTGGTGATTGATCAGGATGTGGTGAGATTTTCAACCAGCATAACAAAAAATGTTTCTGGAAAAAATTGCCTACCTTCCCTTTAATTCAATTTTCTGCTCTCTTTAGACATATTTGTCCACAGTTTTAGAACTAATTTTTGTATTTTGGCATGTGCTGTTAACTCCCACTTGCACACACAAATGCTGGTAAAACAGTGCCGGGTAAAAAGTGTCCCAGAGGACACATTTGGAAGATGCATTCCCAAATATGTGACAAGTGATTTTAGAAAACCCATGTCTGTTTTTACACAAGTTTCTAAGCCCAAACCACACTTGCCACTGTTTGTGTTGGCATGGAAACGCTCATGGAATTCTTCAGTGGTGTGCTCCATTTGTGCTCACTGTTAAGTAGAGTTTCACACCGAGTTCTAGTTCATTATTTTACACCTTATATGTTTATGTAGATTAGTTTTAGACTATTGACAGTTATGTAGAATGTAATGATGACCGTGGAGTGTTTTGAGCTTTTGTTGTACATTTGTTTTGATCATTTACTTTGTGGTTCATCTCTCTATGTCGTCAAACATTTCCAGTACAGTAAATGACACGCAAACTAAATTCCACAATGGTCTCTTTACAGGAAGCAACATCTATTATACAATGTGTCAGGTTTGTGTCCCAGTAATTTCACAACTGCCTGCATCCATTTGCCTGAGGTCTTACGAGATCTGGTGTCATTCGTAACCCCTGGTGATCCTTCTGGAATGTCACCCGACTGTGCGCCTGTTTGAAGCCGATTCACTTGATTTTGTGTCTGGGTCTCTCCTCTGATGGTTACAGTCCTTAGATAACCTCTCACTGCATTGATTATTACCTCTTCAAGACAAAAACACACGTCTCCTCCATGAGGCCAGTGTTTATAAAACACTGAATGTTATCACAATTCTTCCTGACATTCATGATCAAAATAACATTTCATTTTAAAATTTATCTTTGATGATTTTTGGAATGTATTTATCACAAATGTTACTTTTAATTTGTTTTCAAATGATGAAATTCCGTCGTTGCTCACAACCCCTAAAATCACTCACCCTTAGACCATAACTCCGTCCTTCATATAGATATAAACATAAGAAAACACAAATACTTATAGAATTGTATATATGGAAACATAAGTGTACATACTGACAAATAGACAAAATCCATTACCCTCTTTCATAGATGTGTCCATTAGATGTTTATGTAAACAATTTTAAATTCATTTTTTTATTCTGACTGTCCTCTTTCATAATTCACCCGCTGTGGTGAGGTTTATAGCTTTTAAAAGGTATGTATTGATTATTAATTATTGCAAAAAAAACATACTTCTGCTTTAATGGTCAATTATACATTATACAAATATTTGACCACAGAATTGTGCCGTTGACCAATCACAGTCAAGTATTGTAGAGAGCTGTGCTGATATGTTTTTGTAGTGACTGTTGTTGTGTTTACCAGGACGGACGATCTGTCTTGCATGTGGCCGCTGCTCACTCTAAAGATGAGATTGTCAAACTCCTGGTGAGAAAAAATGATCCCAATTTACCAGGAGGGGTAAGATTAACACCCACACTGAGACCACATCCAGACAGCTGTGTTGTTCTGTTATTTATTGATTTTTTTATATATTTCTAGATTTTTCCTTATGTAAATCGAATTGTAGTGTAATACAGCCCTTTAATGTGATTATTATTATTTGCTAAGCCTTGCTTGTTTACTCATGAAAAACAGCACAGATAATTCGAATAGGTTTCCTGTTTTGACAGGAAATGGCTCTTTAAAAATTGCCCCTTGATATTGTTATGCCGGTAAGATTGTGTTTACAGTTTGTAGTCAACCCTTTATTGTAAACTGTGGTAATTTTGAGGGCTTTATAACAGGTTTCTGTTATCACTGTATATAATCATCTCTCTTTTCCTAAGAATTGATGCAGGAATCTGGCAAGTGGTTTCATTTCCAAACCCAGTGGATATAACAATATAACAATACGTTACTTACTTATTATTTGACCTGTTCACTCTTGAGAAACCTGTCTGTGCTGATATTCTTTGGGATTTACATCTTTGCTTCACATACACTCTTGAAAAAGCACTTCACGATGCCATAGAAGAACTTATTTTTGTTGTATGGTTCCATAAAGAACCTTCAACATGCAGAACCTTTTAACTGTAGAACCTTTCTGTTTCACAAAAGGTTCTTTTGTAGTGGAAAAATATTCTTTAGACTATTTAAAAGTAAGAAATGGTTCTTTAAAGAACTGCTGACTGAATGGTTCTTTGGGTAACCAAAAATGGTTCTTCTGTGACATTGCTGTGAGGAACCTTTTAAGAACCGTTATTTTGTGTACACACAACAAAATCAATGAATTGCCAATTAATTAAAATGGTTAATTGATTCAAAACTAAATTGAATTACTACCCTGATATACTGATTAATCGAATGAAACGCAAATATCTGCAATTAAATATTTTTTTAAATTACGATGATTCAGGTTAGGTCATAAAGATGATTTGTGACGTTTTCTTTTCCATATTTTCAATAAAACTGACACAGACTGAAAAACAGTCACTGTATGAGGATGATCTCAGTTCATCTGATCTGATTCTCATGTAGCCCAATGATCAGCTGCCCCTGCATTACGCAGCTGCCCGGCCCACAGGAGGGCCCGCCGTGGTGCAGACATTACTGAAGTTTAGCAGCAAGGACTCTCGACTCACCCCAGACAAGGTACAAAACAGTCATGAGACACTGATGTGAGCCCAGTTTGTGTCCCGAGGCCGTCTGAGTCCCCGTTCTGTATATTAGCGGTCTGGATGCCTCTGTAACACAGCGGTTGTGTAGTGATCAGCTTTCTGTGGAGGCTATGAGGTCAGTTGAGCCGAGCATCAGTATTTCCACCTGCTGTTTTCCTCTGTGTCCAGAACGGGCATCTCCCATTGCTGCTGGCCGTCGAAGCCGGGAATGTTGGAATTGCTCGGGAACTTCTGTCCAGCCAATCAGAGCCGCAGCTCCGAGCTGTGAAATCAGTAAGAGCCCATTGATGTTCCAAACCTGTAGATGATGTTCCTCATACAGTCACATCTGCTCATCTTCTGTGATTTAAATCAGTGAAAGCAAAGGCATTCGAGTCGAGATTGTCGTAATGCGAAGTGTATTTTAATATTATTCAAAAACTCTTTGGTGGAGCTAACAGACATGTTCTCAATTATGGTTTAATGCGATTTAGGCATTATCTGATATAAAAGCTCTTTATAGGAAACTCTGATTACAAAACCACAGTGTTTCAGTTTTTAGTGTTGTAAGATTTGAGTGATTTTTATCACATGTTTTATAATGTTTTTGGTGTTATGGCTCAGTGTTTTTTGCCACACCAGTGTGGGAAGCAAACTGTGGGAAGTAAAAAGGTCTCTCTACACTTTAAAGGGAACATTTAAACTGTTAAAGAAATAGTTAAAACTGTCAAAGGAATAGTTTTAATTGTTAAACCTTTAACGGGAAAGTTTAAATTGTGAAAAGAGATAATTGAACTGTTAAAGGGATAGTTTTAATTGTTAAATTGCTACAGGGAAAGTTTAAACTGTTAATGCAGTTGTTTAAACTGTTAAAGAGGTAGTTTAAACTGCTAAACTGTTAGAAGGTCGATGAAATGGTTAAACTGTGGAAGCAATAGTTGTTAAAGGGATAAACTGTTAAAGGAATAGTTGGAACGACATAAGGGTGAGTAAATGATGATCTCAGGTGATTGGCAGTTGTTTTGGAACAATTTAATCTGAAGCACAATTTGATGAACTTCTCTGCTTTGTATTCTGATGGTTGAATTGTGTTTCCAGGGAAACGGAGACACTGCGCTTCATGTCTGCTGCAGACGGAAAGATGTGGAGATGGCCAAAGTCCTGCTGGAGTTTGGGGCGAATCCGGACTGTCAGAATGTAGGGAGACCATGTTGAAACTCACATACACCGACACCACGAGACATTCACCCCTATATTTACATACACACAGTATATGTGTGGACACAAGACCGGCAAAGAGAAGATCAGAGGTGAAACTTTTCCTTTGTGTGCAGTAGCGGTTAAGCAGTTAAGTCCACATATCATGACCTTATGACCTTTAGGACAGAAGGGGCATGCGAGTACGTCGGGAAGGAATATAGACACTAAAATAGAGTCTTTCTAAACCAAGCGATTTGAATTCAACAAAAAGTAAAAAAGATAGAAAGGTCGTATTTTTAAAATGTTTTAAAAAATCTATAATAATGGTGCCGTAACTAAACTTTTAAAGCATTTTTTTAAAGCTATAGAGTATCAGAAACAAATGTGATAGAGTACGTGTCACGCGAGTCACACAAACACACAGAACAGTGGCAGTAAGTGAGATGGTGTAAGTGAGGTAATGGATGTTGGGGGCTCTTGTGTATTTGCTCCTTCAGAGAGACACCAAATACGCCCCCCATTAATGGTGTTTTATTCCGTCTGTGTGGACCGGAACACTCACCAGCAGTCTGAAATACATTGTGACAATTATCCTCTAAAGATAATCACCGATCAAGAGTTTGACGGCTTATTGGTTTAATCACATCCTGTGGATATGAGTGTCTCCTCTACTGTCTGTGACCTCTTCATACCGCATTACTGCTCAGACGTTTCTCTGTCACAAGTCGTGAGATTTAATGGAGACTTCATTGATGTTTCATTGAAGTATCAACTTCTTCTCCTCTCAAATCATTGTTAACATACAATAAGAATGTAGAGCTTACTGTAGATAGTATAAAGACAATACGGTCTTAGTAGTTAGTAAAATGGTTTTATAAAAACCTCAGCAATACTTCATGTGTCTCCTCCAGAGTTTCAGAACAGAGCTCAATAATGTCTCACACAGTGCTCCAATGTGCCAAATGTTTACAGTTAGAAACCTCATTATGAACAAATGTTGTCTTATAATACACTTAACATATACGTTTGCATAAACATTTTTATCAGTACGTGTCTACTGCTGGGATTCGAACCCACAACTTTTGCACTGTTAACGCAGTGCTCGCCGGATTGAGCTCCAGACGAGCGATCCGCATTCATTTTATTTGTCTCATTTCGGTCTAGTTTTATTTATGCAAAGCAGTGAAACACATGCGAGACCTCTGTGAAGTCTCCTGAGCTGTGATAGAGCTTTATAAGCTCCTTCACAACCGTTAACTGTTGTGGTTGTTTTAGTATGACATCACATAAAGGAAAAGTCTGAACTTCCAGAACATTCTGACTTTCCAACTGTAATTAGGAATTTAACAACATAAGTGGTGAAAACTTGTCACAAACTCGTAACTGTGGCAATTCTGGAATAACATGAACGCGTCAAAACGCCGAGTTTGTTAATAATTGTGGAATTATCGTGGAACAATATCAACAGCAAAATTATAGGAAATATGAGGCGGAAATATGTATATGAAGCCGACTGCTCTCCACTGCTGTTTTAATTGTTTTTGCATGACATAACAGCGGTCAAGTGAAAGCAGTTCGAGTGTTTATGTAATTAGAACGTTCCACTTGTTGTTCAATGGAGCGGTTGGTAATTCCAAAACAATGCGAAAGCACCTTCAGTCATTCGAAGGTTCGAAAGCGTTCCGCGTTCTAACCTTCTCTGAGAAAGTTTTTCATACTACAATAATGTCTGTAGGGATCATCTCATTAGGGCTGTGAATTGCTCCTAATTGTGGTTATTCAATGAAACGGAGTCCCTGCAGGAATAAAAACCTTTCATTGCTTATTGTGGTCTAAGCCCAGCTGACAATTTTAGGTTGTTAGAACGTTTCCGTAACATGTCCATTATGTAACCAAAACATTCGAATTGTTATTTTGAAAGTTCTAGGAATGTCCAGTTTTTTTAAACATTGTGTTACCATTACCACTTGGTTATAAGAATGTTATTGAAACATTTTTAAAACATTCCACTAACAAATTAAGAACAGCGTTTTTGATATATAACACATAATGTTAAAAAACATTCTCCTAACGTCAGTGCGAGAATGTTTTTCGATAACTTTTAGAGAAC
The DNA here is from genome assembly GCA_036877585.1 of Botia kubotai. Lineage (NCBI taxonomy): Eukaryota > Metazoa > Chordata > Actinopteri > Cypriniformes > Botiidae > Botia > Botia kubotai. The sequence goes on along the minus strand of JAZGTI010017828.1, from coordinate 4,963 downwards.
ACGAGCCAAAGAGAACGTTCCATGTTAGCTACGAGTGCTTTGATTGGCCCAGAAACCTCAAACTCATGAATATGCAAGTGCTAGCATATTAGTTAATATTTCTTGTTGTTGGAATCAGAACAACGTTTGTCAGTTGACAAAATTGCCTGAGGTAAGACAAGGAGCACAGAGCGTGTTATTTCTCCTCAAGCGGCATGAAAACATACTGGGCGTAACACACAAAAATTCTTCTGATTTAAAATGTCAGCTCTGATGTTTTGCGGCTAGAACAGACGCCAAGCGACATTGTCGCTAAGCATTAGCGTTAAAGTCCGCATTGACAGCAGTGATTGCTTCTCAAACCTTCTGGAACTTCTGAAGCTTCTGAGAGGTTTGGAAAGGATGAAGGGAAGTTTTTGAAGGAGATTTGTGATTATTTACAGATGAAAACACTGTGAATAGAAATCACTGTAACTCTGTTTACGATAATTCTGAAAATTTGCCTTTCGTGGCATATGAATATGATTCATGCACTTTCTAGGTTGCTTCATCACTTTTGTTCTGCCCCAAAAAGGATTTTTGCCCCATATTGCACCAGATTGAACTGACAATGAACGATCCGAAAGTTGCTTTAGATTAAAAACGAAGAGCCAGTTTGGGGAAGCACTTTAAAAGATTGTGTTTCAGACAGAATGCTTTCTCTCCTCATCAGTTATTCATCATTTAGAAGATGCCTTTATTCAATAGAGGACATTAGAGTGCTCAGCCTTCACACACACATACTGGTTTTCATGTTTGATGTTGACATTTCATAGACGTAATGGATTTTATACTTCACAAACTGTATATTTTCTCTACGCTAACCCTGCGTCTAAACCTAACATCACAGAAAACTTTTCCCCAAAATTTCCCAAAAATGGGGGGAACCAAAATGTCTCCACAAGGTCAAAATGCACTTATGGAGATATTTGGTCCCTATACCTTAGTGAATACCAGTACACACACAAATACACATTATGAGTCATAGTATGGACACAAATTTCAAGAAGTCTTTTGGGTTTTGCCAATATATACAAAATGTGAGTCAATGTTGTGCTACTGTTTGAAACGTAAACATTGTGTGACATGAAGATCGTCTTTTCTTTGGGATGTTGTAAACTGAACTGGACAGAGTGCTGGTGATTTAATTACCCAGAATGCCGTGCTTGTGCTCTGTGCAGTATGAATGGCAAACAGCTCTACACATCGCAGCGCTGGAAGGAGATGAGAGCATGCTGAAGTTTTTATACCATTGTAAAGCCAATCCAAACATTTTAGACAAGGTAAACACACACACACACACATATGTGATAAATAATGATTAAATAAATAAACATTTAAACACATCGCTGTCAAATCTATCCAAACATTTTGGAGTAAACACTAGATTTCAGATCCATAAACTTGGAGAACCTATCCAGATAATCTAGCTACTACCTGTCTGTCTGTAGCAGATTATTAAAAATGTTTTATTATAAATTGCTTATTTGTTTCTCGTGTGTGTCAGATGGACAGATCTCCCCTGCACATCGCAGCAGAACAGGGTCATACCAGTGTGGTCGAGATTCTCACTGAGAAATTCAAGTCATGTGTGCTGGCAAGGACCAAGGTGACTCATTGTCAACCAGTCAGTCCTTCATAAACACATCCCAGAGGAAAACTGCATGTCTTAGATTGCTCCTTCAAAGGAAACTCCACAATGATCTCATTTAAATATCAAAATTCCTCTTCAAAGTTCCAGAAGGAAGCCGTGATCATTTTACTGTCTGAGCACAGATTGCTGAGATCTCTTCTGAAACTCTAGTACAGACACCTGTCAACTATCTACGACAGACTTAAATTACAGTCTCCATTTGCCCAGTTTTTAATCTCATTGCTGTCTGAAAGACGGAATTTAGGATTTAGATTTTCAGAAATCTTTAATCGTAGAAAGAATGTTTCATGATTAATCTTTATTATTATGATTATTATGGGACCAGTTAAAATGATTGAATACTCAACGGTTTAGTTCACTAATGGAGCTTCTAATTGGGTATTCGTGATTTCATGGACGTATTGACTGTTTGAAATGAATCTGTTTCTCTGTTGCTCTGAATGGTGCAGGATGGAAACACGCTGTTGCACATCGCATCTCAGTGTGGACACCCCGGGACAGCCCTCGCCTTCCTAAGGAAAGGGGTTCCACTGCATATGCCAAACAAGGTGCTGATCTCACCAAATGATCCGTTCCTTCATCAATAATAATAGTTGATTAAATTTGTTATTATTTGACAAAATTGAATTTTTCAGAATGAGGAAAATCTTGTTCTTTTGATGGACATTACAATATCTGTTTTATTTTTGGGTTATTTATTAAATGACTTTTTAAATAAGATTTGGTCTCTTCTGCTGTTGGCAGTCTGGTGCGGTGTGTTTGCATGCAGCTGCTAAGAGAGGCCACACGGCTGTAGTGAAGGCTCTGCTCCAGAAGGGGGCGCGCGTGGACTCCACGGCTAAGAATGGCCAGACAGCGCTGCACGTCGCAGTTGAGAACTGCAAGCCGCAGGTGGTGCAGATGCTGCTGGGATTCGGGGCACAGGTGCAGCTCAGAGGAGGAAAGGTAACCAATCACCAGATTGCATTTGTTTAGCTGATTTATTTACAGACTGTTCACTAATCATACAACTTTTGTCACATATGTATATTGTGCGCATTGTTTCACATGCAGATTTTTTTGTGTGCGCGGATGGTCAGTTACATTTGCCAAAATGTGTAGTATACAGACAGAGCGCACTGTGTGACATATATACTGTATCCCACAATGCAATGCAGTGACTCAAGCTTCTTTGTTTGGCATGTTTTATATCTGATCAAATAATTGTTTTAAAAAATTACTGTTAATTTTTTTATCCTATTTATTTATCACACTGGAAATGAAAGGTGTAGCATTTTGCATTGTGGGATACAATATCTCATGCAATGCGCCCTGTACAATACACAGCACTTTTTGGCATTTACATTCACGCATTTGGCAGATGCATTTGAGATGCATTTAAGTGCATTCAAGTGATACAAGTTATCAGTACATGTGCTCCTGTGTGAAGGACCAGGAAACCCCTCTGCATATTGCAGCCAGAGTGAAGGAGGGTGAACGAGTGGCTGAGATGCTTCTGAAGAGTGGAGCAGATGTGAACGCAGAGCAGGAGGTCAGTCAGAAGGGGGCGCTGTAGATTCATGTAGTTAAACAAAACAGTAGATTTAATAGAGTTCATCACCATATTCAAACTGTTTTTCAGAACGGAGAGACTGCTATGCACGTTGCTGCCCGTCATGGCGCTCTGCAAATGATCCGAGCTTTGATCCAGGAAGGAGGTGATGTCACCTGGACATCTAAGGTACTTAAACGTCCCCCCCGGTCACATGATAATTCTTAAAGCTACAGTGCATCATTTCGTCTGTGTGAAAGTTTCTGCGTGCGTTCTGTGTTCATGTTTACGTAAGTAAGTTTGGAAATTATAACTGCAATCCGTAACCGTAACTAATCCGTAAATCTCTCTGCTGCCACCTCTGTTTCAAACATGACATTGCAGGTTACTTTAAGTATGTTGAGGTCAAATGCAGTCAAATTGACATTTCCTGGAAAAAAGGAATCATTATGAATCATTATTATTAACTTAATTGTTAATAATAATCGTTAATCGGGGTAAGAAGACCATTTTGAACACTGACCTGTCATGTACTTGTGACTGAATTTTGTTCATTTGTAACCGAAAAAGTTGCAGACTGTTGCTTTAAATTACACGTTTTAAATGTAACATTATCGTTAAACTGTAGATTTAAGGATATACGCCAAAGTAACTTTGAATGTTTTTCATTTTTAGTGTTTTTTTACTGACCGTTCTGTCAATATTTACAATTCTCTGTTTTTCCATATTATTGTTATTTTTATTGTTTCATACAGGTGGAGGAAAACCCTCTCCATGTCGCTGTGCGTCACTGTCACGCACACGTGCTGGTGGAGATTTTAAACTATCTGACCAATGAGAGAAGCCGTCAGGAGGCGCAGCTCTGTGTCCGCCAGGGGAACCAGGTCAGACTCGCTAAAAACAAGTCATGAGCACAAATACAGCAGAGACAAATAAATGCCAGCATGCTTTGCTTGTGTGTGGCTGTGGTTGTTTTGGCACCAGAACGGAGAGACGCCGTTGCATCTGGCGGCTGAACTCGAGAGAGACGCGGTTCATCAGACTGATGAGGACATCAGCATCATCAAGATCCTGATGGAACATCATGCTGACATCACTGCTGTCACCAAACAGGTGTCTCATCCAATCAGACTGTTCAGAGCATCAATTCAAACACTCCAGGAGTCTCCTGGATCCTTATAACATTCAAACAGATCAATTAAGTAATAAACACGTGATTTGCAACTGTCTTTTGATTTCTTGCTCTTGCCAAAGCACAACCAGCTAACCCTTTTTTAGGTTGTAGGAACGTTCCCCTAACGTTTCCATTAGTAACAAAAACATTATTCTACGAACGTTCCAAAATCCACTTTTTTAGATGTTGTATTAAGTTATTGCTTAGTTACAAATTATGTTAACATTATTCAGACATTTTGTTAATTCTGCGTTCCACTAACAACGTAAGAATAACGTTTTTGCATATAGAAATATATGTAAACGATCTACTAAAGTTACTGCGAGTATGTTTATAATAACTTTGAGAGAACATTTAGCCAAAGCTCTAAGAACGTTCCCTGTCAGCTGGACACAGTGTATGGAGATCTATTCTCTGGCTATTATTTTTTCTGTGCGTTATTAATTTGTTTCTAACACTTTCAGAGTGGAGAGACTCCTCTGCATTACAGTGCCAGGGTGGGAAACACTGCAGTACTTCAGGAGATGCTCAGTTACGTGCCCTCCAGCCAGCTCCAGACAGCTGTTAATAAACACGCTAAGGTACT
>JAZGTI010017827.1:0-11976 GCA_036877585.1 Botia kubotai | reverse complement strand
TCATCATCCTGGCCCTGCCACAGCATCTCACCCTTAAAGTCCACCATCTTGTGTTTGCGACAGCGCAACAAAATTCCCACGACTTTATCAGAGATTTTAACATAGCGGTCAAACAGGCGGCCGAAGGTGACGTAGATACGCCCGTTCTTGTCCCTTTGGCCCATGTCACGTATGATGAAGCACATCTCCTCCATCTCACGATAGATGTGTTTCTGGGCTCGGTCGGCCCGTTGGGCGGTTTTTGTTCCCTCTTTGGGGCGGCCGTATCCCGTGTCGCCCTTTTGGAGTCGAAGGGCCATGGCATGCTCGTAGTCAAACTCTTCACTGAAAGGGTTCAGCTTCTGACCCTCAATGTGGTTTTCAGCAAACTGTTGCCATCTGCTCCTCAGGTCATTCATCGTGGTCACCTTAATCTGAAAGATGACAAACCAGGTTTGATGTTTGTGATTAAGTACCGCCCCAGTTTGACCTTGTGATGCTTTAAACATTCATGTTAGAATGAAAGATAATGAAGAATAAGGAAGTCTTAAACAAAATAAATAGTACAAAGTGCTTTGTTTCTAGAAAATGGGGAATCAATAATACATTAAGTCTTATTAAAGGTGTAGACAGCTCTGCCTGTCACCAGTCACATGACCCTTCTGTCAGACACACTCAGTGTTACTGCTAAATATTTACACGGTGTCTTCAGAAGGCACCAGTTTCACAAGAGCACCATCTGAGGTGGTGTGAAGACACCTTGTGAAACATGAGACAGTGAGGCCAGCAGGCCAGAGAGCGAGTCAGATGCCACAGTGACACAGCTGGGATGAATATCACTCATCAGGCTGAGGAGAAGCATGCTGCTTTTTGAAGGTCAGATGGAAATGATCCATCACTGTATTTATTTACATCTATAGCATCAGGGCAAAACGTGTCTGAGGTTATGATGGAACGTCACACTTCCACTGTGGGAGAGATTATATAAACCAACATAGCTGGACAGAGACTTGAGTATTTGATACAGCTGTCAAGCTATGTTTGTTGTTTAATTACATCAATTTTGGTTTTATAATTCATGTTTTGAATAAGCAGCATTTTGAATAAAACCTTTTTTAACTCTAAAACAAAATTACAATCAAATTTAGTTCTGTATGTAAACTGAATGTGAACTCAATTTAGTTGTGCAATCCTGTTTCACTCCTGTAAAAACTGAACTCTGTGTGAACACAACAGAATTCAGAAGAGGAGTGAATCCATATCAGAAGTGACCTGCTGTCAGTCATACAGATGAAGGACGTACCTTTGGTCTGCTGATGTGTTTCTTGGGTTCATTCTCATGATGATCACTATTGTCACTCAGAGACGCTTCTTCCCCGAGACCACTGTCTTCTGTATCTGGACTGCTGCTTCTGGATCCGGTTTTCTTCACTTCTTTTAGCTCCAGCACCTTCGACAACGCTGCTCTCCCACCGCAGTAGCGTCTTCTGGTTGGAGATTCATTGCCGAGGAAGTTCTTTGTGTCCTCTGATGTTAGCTGATTGGTGTTGATCTTCTCCTTGATGGTGCTCACAAGATCTTTGCCACATTCTGTAACTTTCGGTGTGACGGCTTTAGTAACAGTTCTGCTCTTGATCTTATTGTCTGTCTCATCACCATTCACTGCTATCACTCGAGGTGTGACCAGAAGCTTCATCTCGCTCCTCTCCTTCTGTTTCTCCTTCTCGTCCTCAATGATGGTGTCAGGCATCCAGCCACTGGGGATCGTGTCTTGTTTCCCCGTGTGGTCATTAGCCCAGCTCTGCCAGCTTTTGGCAAGACTGGTCACCATCGAAGCCACCTTGATCTTTCTGACAGCCCTGTTGAAGGAGCGATTCTGCTGGACTGAGGCAGTGCTCATTGTTGTGGTGCTGAGCTTTGAGTCTTGGGTTTGATCATCTGTTTGGAAGCTGCTAGTGGTCACAGGGGGCTTTTATATGAATAGAAACAGGAAGTGACCTCAGAGGGGGGTGCTTTTGAGATTCCTCTTGATGCACATGGTGTCCACCGTGACCCCAAACATATCGATGGAATTTCCCCCTGGAGTAATGAAGACAACAGGTGGCCAAGTTATGACCAACCCAGCTAACAGAGAACGTTCTCCTAACATTGGCCAAAAAGTTCCTTCAGTTATCAAAAATGTTTTTTTCAAACGATATACATTGTATATCCAAAATGTTATTCTTAAGTTCTTAATGGGGCGTTTACAAAACATTACAGAATAAAACTGTTAATAACATTCTCTAACCAAGCAATAATGTTAATCCAACATTTTTTAAAAACTGACAGTTTAAACATTCCTAGAACATTCAAAACAAAATTTTTAATGCTGCCTGAGGAGAATTTTAGACGCTGACAGAAATGATATAAATATATAAATGCACACCTCATGTACTGCCGTTGCATATTTTTGTACAACATGCCAGCACTCTGTGTGAAGGTCTATTTTTGCAGACTGGGTGTTGGTTTGTACATGTGCTGACTTCTGTTGATTGATACATGGGCCTGTTCTTAAAGCGTGAGCCAGTCTATTTTGAGTATGAGTCGTGCTGTGAGAAATCTTTGGATGAGACATGGATTTACACATCAAGCGCTTCATTTATACCCCTGCGCTGATAAAAGAGTTAAACATGTTATTAATGTGAAGCAGAGGTTGTTTAGCAGTGTTACAGCCCAAACGTGGGTCGTGCTTCTGTCCTGATGAGGTCACGACCTGCAGAGGAGAAAATGCTAAAACTAAATCATAAAATAGTTTAATGCAATGCGTGGTATTATTAATCAATTAAAAAGTTATATTTGAAAGACTGCAATACATCCTTTTTGCCTCTCTATCACCACCTCTGTTTCACGAATAAAACTGCAGGTTACTTTACATAGGTTAAAGTTAAATTAAGCCAAACCGATGACATCTGGGAAATCTCAAATGATAAATCACTATTATAAAGTTACTGTTGTGAATCAGGTTAAAGAAATCATGTGGAACACTGATCTGTCATGTACTTGATCAATAACCGATCTTTTCTGATCTGATTGTAGCTTTAAACATTTCATTATTAACTCAAACATTTCTCATCAAAATCTTTCAAAACTGCATTAAATTGAATTTAATCGATATGTTTATGAGTTTGTAAATGTCCTGGGAATTGAACCCATGACCTCAGCTATTACTACAGAGAAGTTTAAGGGTTTAATGACAGGCTAACGTGTTTTGGGGAAAGCTGCACTACTTCAATACTCAGAAGAGATTTTATTTTATTGTAATTGCTAAAGCGTTGTGTGAAATCTAAGCAATAAATAGGTTTCCATCTGTCTTTGCTTGTTTAGCTCCTACAGAAATCTTGGAGGACAGAAATAAAAGCACTGTCATTTTGGATGTGGTTTTCATGTCTTCCTGCTTCCTCTAGCGTCTGGTGACTCACAGATGGAGGAGTGTACAGAGAGAAGAAACCATCACTCATATTTCCAGTAACCCCATCAGCTGAACGAGCTCACTGCCTCACAGTGCTTCCTCACATTCTCACTCGAATGCACATAAAACTTCTCAGGCTGGCCAATGTAACATCTGTTCTGTTTTAAAGCAAGAATTTGACTGTGGTCACGCACAATGTTGAATATTTGAGTATTCTTATGCATAGCAGCCTACAATACAATTACTACAATCCTCCCCCACTGTTCTTTGTTTACAAGAGAGAGCACTTGTATTCTGTTTATGATATAAGAATGACATCAGGTGGCTGAAGTCACTGAGGTATTCTGGTGTTCTATTAATGACTCTTGTGCTCTATATACTCACCACACAGTATTTAGACTTGCTCTGTCAGTAGCTGTGCTATGTCAAGTCTCTGTAACAGCTACATGCCTTCATTCTCTCTCATATACACAAGCTCTGCTTTTAAATGACACACTAACAAATGGAGCGGCTTGTTCATATCATTATTCTAATAGTCATTTATTCACATAATGTTTTTAATTAACTACTAAAAACTACCACGATATCACCATGTTTTGAAACAGCTGTGTATATAAATACTTCCTGTACGTTTGTAATTTTATCAATACTTTTTATTTGTTTGTTACTAAATATATGTATATTTTTAGAACATGATATAACAATTAAATCCTGTTCTCCTGTCTGCTTTAAAAGTCGATACCTGGTAATCTTTATAGAAATAGAAAAGATTAATGCAAATAGCATGATGGAATATTTCAGTCTAATAATTTCAGTAGAGTTAAATTGTTGGGTATATTCTTGAGCTTCTTAGAGCTTAGATGACATTTTATGGCACAGAGACGCCGGCTCTCTAATCAGAGCTGTGTTTGAGCTTTAATTATGAGCAGCTAATTTAGTCTCCTAACCAGCTCCTGTTAACAAACCCAAAATACAGAGCTTACATAAGAGATGGGCAGCAGGTACTCAGAAAGGTGTAAAAAGACCCCCAGAGCGCTCTCTCCCTCTCGCTCTCTCTCTCGCTCTCTTACTGTTAAAAGAGCTGTTTGTTTACACCAAAATGTGCATTCACGTTAGCTTGACCAGCCTTAAAACCAGATTTTTGATAAAAACACTTTATGATAATATTGTTTAATATATTTCCTTCTATCAAATGTTAGAAACATGATTAACAGTTCAAACATGGCCAATGGGTGAACAGATTTGTCTTAAAGGGACCCTGCCTATTTTAAGAGGATGGCAACACTGATCTCTCTCTCTCTCTCTCTGTATGTTGATCAAAAGTACTGCTGTGTCAAGTGAGTCATTTGTCTGACTCAGATTAGACTCTTGTCCTCAGACATGCAGCACATATGCAGCATCTGCCTAAGGCGCTCGTAATAAACCTCATAACCGTTCCTCACTCCTAAAGGAGTCTTCAGTTTCTTTATCTCTCTTTCTCTCTCTCATTTCTTCTGGTATCAATAGATGTAATCAGGTCTAAATCGGTTGCATGTCATGACCCCCGACTGCATGCAGATTGCAGTCACAGATTGTCGCATGTCTGATGCAGTTTTACAGATTATCACACGTGATTTTTATTTTAACATGCTTTCACAAATGTTCCTGTCCATGCGGAACTGAACGAGTCATCATCTGGTGTGAGAAACAGGAGCAGAGGTTGGGTTACAGATCATTTCTGTATATTGATTTAACTCATATTTACCTCTCACACATGCCTCAGTGTTGCACACTGCTGTAGCTCAGTCGTTACAGTATTGTGTTAGCAGTGCAAAGTTATGATTCCCAGTGACATCCACACACATATTGATAAACTGTATATCTTGAATGCACTGTATGTTACTTGCAAAAGGCATAAATGTAAATATAATAAATAAAATATGATATATATATTGTCACAGAGTTGTGTATGTTTGTGTGGAGTTTTGTATAGAGTTGTGTGTGTGTTTGCGTGGAGTTTTGTATGGAGTTGTGTATGTTTGTGTGGAGTTTTGTATAGAGTTGTGTGTGTGTTTGCGTGGAGTTGTGTCTATGTTGAAGAGTTCAGTGTTGTTTAATGATTTATTTATCGACCCATAATAGCAACTGTGTAAAATTACTTTATAACCTGTTGGACAGCAGACTGGAAACATGTAATTAAATGTGAGCAGGACAAATGCTAAATTTAAATAGAGTATCAGGTTTAGAATGACCACAGGAGATGCATAAACACTACCAGAAAATACAGCACAATTCAAAGAACAGGCTTGCATAATATACAGAGCCTCAGTCATAACATGCGTTTGATTTACCATAAGTTTAATTAGACTACTGTACTGCTCTCTTCACATAACATAATATAATAACAATGTATCATGATCAACAATATAACAATAACAAACATAAAATATCACATGTATGTGCACATCATTCTGTGCTGATGACAACAGCAAATATACTGCAGCGCACAAATGCAGCTCTGTAATATACAGACTCTATATTGTGGCCACTAGATTTCAATGCACTAACCTCACAAAAACTAAAAATAACTAAATGTTCTGTTCCACTCTTCATTTTTACCCACCTGTAATAATTTAATCACTGCTTTAAAAATCAAATGTATTAAACTGTCTTCTGTTCAGATTAGAGCTTGTAATGAGAGTTACTTAATGAAATGACAGGCAGACATTAGCACAAGCTGTTGAACTGACACAGAGCAATCCAGCGTGTTCATAGTAACATCTGCCTGATATGTTTATACATAATTTACCCACAATGCATCAGTGTGTCAGTGCTTACAAGCTGTTGATGATGGACCAGTGTGACAAGATGATCATGTTTCTAAATAAAGGCATTTATAGGACACTTAATTTAATCTACTATGTAGCCATCAGAGGAACTCTGTTACCATGATACTTTAAAACTGGAACTGAATAATTATCATATTCATACACCATAGTATAAAGATTGTCAATTAACATTTATAAAGAATGCAACTGGAATGTTTACGATTGATCTGGAGCAGCTAAAGATGAGACTATGTACAGATCTGACTGCTGTAGTATGACAGCACAAACAGCTGTCAGTGTTTTACACAAGAGTTTAACATGCCAGCGCTCAGGGGAACCGAGTTTACATTAACATACCAGCTACTACCTGATAAACGAGATTAAACCCTGGTAACAGCATTTGTGTCATGCTGCTAATTACCACCAAAACCTAGTTTCAATTGCTCGTTAGTTTGTAAAAATCAATGTTCATATAGTTCACTTTAAGACGCAGACATTTCATTAAAGGGAAATTACAAAGACAGAAACAAACCGATCAATAGATTACCAATTAAAATAATACACATGCCCTAAACCTTTTAATTAGATAAAGTGTAAAATGGAAATGGCTATGCTTCATAAACGTCTAAAAATGTATTTTTAGAAATTTGCACATGGCAAAAAAAGCAACAACGAAAATGTAACCCAATGTTATTAAGACACGAGAACAAACCGCATAGTATGAATGAGCCTGTTTATCTGTTATTCACCAGTACAACCAGACCACCGTCACCAACTGCCCCCTACTGGCAAGCCCAAATATCTCAAATAAAGAAACATCATTACGCGCTTTAAGACGTTAAAAAACGAGTCACAAAAAACACGTCAGTCAAAGAAAATTCCAGCATGATATGTCCATGCATGGCCATGTTAGAACTGAGAAGTGATGGAGTCAAAACCTAACCCATTTTTCTGCTTTTTGAGACTTTATAACCCAGATTTCCTTCCAGCGTCTCCAGGGGAACAAGAGCTGGAGGGGCAGAGCAAAAAAAGACAGAAATGAGGTCGGAGGAAGGAGGGCAGAATGGAAGAACAAAAGACGGGTCAGAAAGAAGACAAGAGTCAAGAGCTTCACAGCAAATTTAGTTCATGTTCTGCATTGACCTCCATCAGTGTCTGGAGTGGATACGACTTTATCCAGACCTGCTAACACTGTTGAAACGAATACAAACAATTTCATTCTGTATAAACAGACACATTGATCCTCTTTAAGCATATACAACCATATATACATATACAGCAGGTCTGTACTTTTAAAACTGGGCCGGTCACTAGATGGCGCTGGACAACAATAGACATTTTCCCCTATTTATAGACATGACCAATAAACCTACTAAATATTTCTGTATGACAGCGTTTCCCAAACTTTAACCAATGTCATTGACCTCGTTATATCAGTATTACTGCGCCACCGCGTCTCTGTGCTGCAGACAGACACTTTGTTAGACAGTTTCAGAAGAACTACATTACTTGGCGGAAGAATGACATATATTTTAACAATATTATTAGATATTGGGGGTACGTGCTTTCATTAACAATTTAACTGTTTAATGTATGTAATTGGTGTCTATTCAACGTCAAAGCCTGTCAAAACGCATGTAAGAAATAGGAACTATCGTTCAGACATCAGTTCCACTCCGGATAATATTTCTCACGGGACCGTCACAACATGACCAACACAATTTGGAAATAAACATTCCTGTAATTAATCATCAAATAAAATTATTTTCATTTTAGAAAACTAAGAAACTTATTTTATTAGACAGAATATTAGAATATTTAGATCTCATGTTCATATTTAGATCATACGCAGATTGAGTTGACGCGTTTGACAGATTGTTTTGGTTTCATTTCTTCTGAATCTGCAGAGCTTTAAAGATGGCTGGACTGGAACTGCTTTTCAACTGCGTGTCAAACTCTATAACGTGTTCACAAGACGCTTTGATTTGTTTTGTACACTGGGAAATCGTGAAAAGCGGTTATACATGTTTGGGGACTGGAGATGAGGTGAGTAAATGGTGATTTTTATCTGTCAGCTCATGCACGTCTGTTAAAAACACTAGCGTCATATTTTTCTCTTATGATTCGTGCTCGCTTACTAAATTATTATACGGTGGTCATTAAATGTATTTGTGTACGCCATGCTTAAAAGTATTTGTTATTGTATTAGATACAGTATCATAACAAGTAGCTACAGGTAATTTATGCTAGACCTGTATTTTTACTTCTCTTAGCAATATTTCCAATGATATGTAACCATTTGGTGCCAGTGTGTTTTTTAGTCATTGTATGAAGTTATTTTCCCTGAAGTTCACACAAACTGCCAAAAATACTGGACCTAATTTTGTCTTTATTTTGTTGAAAAATTATTTACTGTAAAGGTGTGTTTGTGCTTCCTTTCTTTACCAAAAATTTTATTTGATATTTTCTTACCTAATGCATTAACATGCATGTATTTTAAGTCTGGCTAATGTGTCCAAATACGTTTTAGAAGGACCACTGTTACTTATGTATCTATTGGTGTGTGGACAGTTTATAATAACTATAGTTTAACTTTGTAATGCCTTAATTTTCACATGGTTTCTCAAAGTGTGCAAATGTAACTTTGTGTTTGTAAAGAGTAAAGTTCCAGTATCATGTTGTTGTAGAACACAGCAACTGTTTGCATGTTTTTAAATTCGTCTTCAATCTTCCTCACAGCCGCGAAACGGAGAGAAGAAATCTGAACTTCTTCCTGCCGGCTGGAATGAAAGCAAGGAGCTGTATACACTCAGATACAGATCAGATGATGACAGCTCCAGTTTACTGCTCAAAGCCTTCACTGTAGATTCAACTGTGATCTTTAATTTAATGGTAATCATTCATTACTCCAGTGCATGCATCAAGCTGATGTGAATGTTTTTACACTTTCTTTATGATTTTTCACAGGACGCGACTACAGAGAAAGTAACAGACCTGACAGTGAACGTCAACGATCACATTGATGAAACCAACCTGCAGACATTCGAAGGGTTTGAACAATTTGGTTCAGTTTCAATGGTTGTTATGGTTTACATCATGAAACTGTAGTTTTGTGCTTACATGATCTTAATATCAGGTGTGAACAGGCCCTCTGTGTTTTTAAATATATAGTAATAATCAGATTATGCCTGTTCTTGTCTTCATCATCAGCGTGTTTAAGAACACAGAAGAACTGATGAAGAAGCTGAAGACCTCACTGCTGCCTTCTAGAGAGAAAGAGCGTCAAGCAAAAACAGAGAGAAAGAGAGAGAATGAAAAAGCCACAAATTCCAGAGATCCCAGAAATGATCCTCTGCTGATACCACACAGAGCCCCTCCCACCAGACACCCGCCTGACTGGTGAATATCCATCCACACGTTCATTCATTCATTCCCCCCAGACACCCGCCTGACTGGTGAATATCCATCCACACGTTCATTCATTCATTCCCCCCAGACACCTGCCTGACTGGTGAATATCCATCCACACGTTCATTCATTCATTCACTTTTAACACAAATTATACAATTATACACAGTGATTTTTAACAGGACCAGTTTTTTAAAGGATTTCACAAGGTCAAGCAGTCTGTTGTTTCCATGGTTACCACCTCAGGTGGGCCCGACTTGAGTTGACGATCATCTGAAATAGACGTTGATTTCATGAGATCAGCTGTTTCTCTTCTTGAACTGGGTGAATATCACCCCTGTATCCTGTCAGTGGGAAACAGCACGTATGCGCATGTGTGTGCGTGTGTGTTTGTGTCTGTGTAAAGGACATTATGGGATGTTCTGGGACTTCAACAGAGTTGTGCGAGTGTGTGTGAACTTATGTCCTCTGCTTTATTTAATATTTACCAGCGCAGGTCCTGAGAGAGCTCTCACTGCTGCTCTCTGCCTGTTTTCTGAAGGTTGTGGGTTTTGTGTGACTGGCAGACTTTAGAACAGAGCAATGCAGTGTGAGTTTCGGAGAGAGAGACTGGGCGAGAGTAACCTAGTGCCAGGGCCACCTCCAGTTCACTCAGCTAGTTCAGAAAGAGTCTGTTTACAGATCAATCCACCTCCAGGTTTCCTGTCTGTATATTAATGAATGCATAGGGTTCAGTAAATTAAACCTTTTCCCGTGCAAAACTAACCACCATGTTACTAGTGTATTGTGGATGGTTGCTAGGGCATCGCTGTGTGGCTGCTAAGGTTTTTTAGGTCACTAGGTGCATGCACACTGGACCAGGTATGATGTTCTTTGTCTTGGGTTTCTCAAGTCTAGAACAGAGTCAACAGGGTTCAGCCAGCATCATATCCCAGTTCTATCACGTCTGTTTTCTACTGTGTCTTTCCATATAAACACAAAATGGCAAAAAATAAAAGACAGAAGCAGAGAGGTGGCGCAGTGGCAGAAACCTAGAGATGAATTTGTGTGTTTGTCTTCTGCTTCTCCTTCCCCGGTTCACAGTGACCCTATCAGATTCTTTCTGATGTCAGACATTTATTGGACTGTGGCTCAGAGTGTGACTCAGGTGTCTCAGTTTAAAGTCAAAGAGTGTGAGACTTTAAGAACATTTAGCTGAGTCACTGCTGCAGAGACGGATGGGTGCAACATGAGGAACATCAGAGGTTACTCCTCTCAGCCTAATAATTCTGTACAAACTGCATAGATGCTTTATTAAACTGTTTATTAAAAGTGTTTTATATGGCATTGAGTGATGATGCATTTACAGTGGCCTCATACAGACATACAGTTAGGACAGTATACAGACAGTTAGAACACTTCATGTGTCATTATAAAAGTGCGTTATGTAATCAATGAATGAATAACATCACACTTCTGTAAACAAATGATGCTACAGAACTGACTTACATTTCTGAGCTAATTGTTCAGTGAAACAATGACTAAATGTTTTGTGTGTTCTGTTTTTAGGTCTGACCCGATGGCTCCATTTGCAGCAGGAGGGGCAGATCTGGACCCGTTTGGGTGAGAAATCCATACTCACTCATTTGCAATCACAAATAGCATCATGTTTGCTCGAGGACTGACCCTCGTGCAACATAAAACAGCTTTTCTACATCACAGTGATGGCTGGAATCTTTCTGAGTGTCCTTCGGTTTATCATATTTATATCATATTTATATCATATTTATACTTCTGTACATTTTTTAGGTGTCAAACGTGTGTCATATGTGAAAACGATGTGCTGCACCTTTAAGAATGAAACTATTAAAGGATATTTAAGAATTAAAATGAATGTGTGCACCAATTTTGTTTCATGAATTATTCAGTAGGTTTTGGTCTCTTGTCTCTTTTTTTTCTCCAGTGGAAGGGCAGGTGGAATGATTATGGATCCATTGCGTGCTGGGTTTCCTCGCTCCGGCTTTGACCCCTCATCTGGTATTCCTGGAGTCCTACCCCCAGGTGCCGTGCCCCCTGGTGCCCGCTTCGACCCGTTCGGCCCAATTGGGCGGCACAGACCGGGGTAAATATGCCGAATTTATTTAGTCATTTAACTGATATGATAAAACTCGAGACCCTATTTTCCTTGCTATCTTTTGTAAGTGACCTAAATTCAGTTCTGAAAATCTCATGACCTCATATGTTTGACTGATGTCATGACCTCATATGTTTGACTGATGTCATGAGCTCATATATGTTTGACTGATGTCATGACCTCATATGTTTGACTGATGTCATGAGCTCATATGTTTGACT